>JAGGCT020004071.1:53076-55576 GCA_017654935.2 Phymorhynchus buccinoides
TATCCGCCCCAACATGTTTTGGATTTTTATCTTTTTTGCTGTCCTCCTTTCAATTCACTCAGTGTTGAATTAGCTTTCATTCATAGATTTTTTATATCATTGATTATGTGTTTTGTTTAGAATTCGCAGTGGAATGGTATTTTTGTAGGGGATTTACTAAGTCATGTAATTTAGCAACACTATCCATACGCCTTTCGTCTGTCTGGTGCGCTTGCTTCCCCTATTAACTAGTAGGCATTTGAGCAGAGTTATGGGGCAGTGGGTGGGGTTGTGGTTGGTGCATATCTCGTCCGTCCATATCGGAGCTGGACAACCCCGCCCCCCCTCCACGAGTCTCTCCCCCGTGGGGATACACAAGGGGGTCTTTCGTACAAATGTAAATCCCCCACCTTCTGGTAAGTGTCGAAAAATGAAATCTTTGCAACTTCGCATCTATCTGCCCTCAAGGGCTCTTTTGAACTGACTGCCTTTTTACTCTGGCTTTATATCATCTGCTAGTCTTTCTGACAAATATTGCCACCAATCTCCAGCCTTAGAAAGAAACAACAAAAATCTTCACACATATTGTTTCCTCCTTTAGAAGCTTCCTCCGAATACGAATGTGTCGGCCTGTGCGGCAGCGAGGATGAACCAGTGAAACTGAAAACCGGATCACATACGTACATCACCCATTATGGCCATACGGCCTGAACGCAGAAGAAGAAGAAGAAGAAGAAGACAAGGAAGATCAGAGTTATATCAGACAATAGAATTTCGCGTCAATCATGCCTCAAGTCCACGACAATTTCAAATCGATCCGTGTGATCGAATCACATGCGTATAGTCGACCAGGCTCCCAGGTGGGGGGGGGGGGTCTATAAAGCACTAAAATTCTAAAGGACCCTCTAAAAGAATGTGTCAGGAGTCCCGGAGCATGCATTCGCAATGCCACCTGACCCTCTATAACTTTAAGTGAAGGAATCCCTGGGCCCCCTTGTTTAGTCGAGGGGAAAGTTGGGAGCCCTGCCGGAACCCTTTAGTAAAGAATGAACAACAGGCTCTGACCGAGCACCGGACCCCCCAGACCTCTTCCCATAGCCTTGCGCCCGTGCAGGGCGGGGCGCCGTACTAAACTATCTCCACCTTCATCCTCAGATAGTCTTGTACAGTCTCCTCCGGCGTTCAAGCCAGTTCTCGGACCGGACGTCAGTGGCTTGGAGCCAGGCCCATCTTCCCATCAGTAGCTAGTCCCCACCGTCCGACTCTTCCCATACACAGACTATCGGAGACGCTTTCGTCATGCGTGTAGACAGTTGAAGCTCTTCACGGTTGTTGACAAGGGAAGGGAAGTTAAACGCTTGGTTTGCCAGGAGCGATGGTTGGGGCAGATCTTCGGGGAGGTTTGAGGACTCGTCGTTGAGGCATCGTTGATGTGGGGGAAAGAAGGGCGGTGCGAGAGCTTGCCGCTCAGGGAGAACGTGGTCCTCAGTGCTTTTGAACCCTTGACGTCCATCTCGCCGCCCTTACGTTTCATTTTGAAATGACAAGGTTAGTTTTCGCACACTCAGGTCTTTTGCGATCATTTATTTAAATATAAAACAAGAAAATCATCATACTCATAATTATAAATTGAAATCAGTCCATTGGTCGAGAAGATTTTTTCTTCTTCTTCAAACTTTTAGTATTTTGTGCTCTTTTTAAACGTCATTTGGTAAATTATTACACACATTTAGTAAAAACACACACACACGCACGCACACACACAGAGACCTGTAGGTGACAACATCGCTGAGACGTATTCTGCCAGGCGCGCCATGGCTCTCCGTCCTAGAAGGCAGTAGGCCTATTCACATGTATCTCCAAACAACGAATACAGACAGACACACAGACAGACAGACAGACAGATAGACAGACAGACAGACATACATACCTGTAGACAACATCACTGAAATGTATTCTGCCAGGCGGGCCATGGCTCTCCATCCTAGAGGCAGTAGGCCTATTCACATGTATCTCCAAACAAAAAACGAACACAGACAGACACACAGACAGACAGATAGACAGACAGACAGACATACATACCTGTAGACAACATCACTGAGATGTATTCTGCCAGGCGGGCCATGGTTCTCCGTCCTAGAAGGCAGTAGGCCTATTCACATACATCTCCAAACAACGAACACAGACAGACAGACAGATAGACAGACAGACAGACATACCTGTAGACAACATCACTGAAATGTATTCTGCCAGGCACGCCATGACTCTCCGTCCTAGAGGTAGTAGGTCTATTCACATACATCTCCAAACAACGAACACAGACAGCCAGGACACACACACAGACAGACAGACAGACAGACATACCTGTAGACCACATCATTGAGATGCATTCTTCCAGGCGCGCCATGGCTCTCCGTCCTAGAAGCAGTATTCACATGTATCTCCAAACAACGAACACAGACAGACAGACAGACAGACAGACGGATAGATAGATAGACACACAGAGAGACAGACAGACCTG
>JAGGCT020004071.1:60576-70576 GCA_017654935.2 Phymorhynchus buccinoides
TAGTTTTGGGAGGTAAGGATAGACCTTGTTTTGTGCATATGTGACAGAAGAATCCCCAATACCGTACTGCAGATGGATTTTGTTCTCTACCCAGATAAATGTCATGGACATTTTTGGCTGAAACATGGCTGGCGGTGAAAGGGTTAATGGACTCACTGACTCACCAGCTTTCACGGGGATGCCCTGGGTCAAGCTGAGGGCCACCTTCTTGGGGAGCATCGTGTGCAGCAAGTCCTCTGTCTTCTTCTTCTCAGTCTCCAGAGCATGGGACGTCTTCTGCAGAGCTGCCGTCGTCTCGTCTAGCTGCATCCTGTAGTTTATTTTTGGTTTAACTTTTTGTTTTACAACATTGAACAAAGGGTAATTACTCTCTTTTTCTAATTAACTCCCCTCCACCAAAGTTGATTACGATACCATTTTACAGTTTACAATTTTGCAGAAAACAAAAACAAGCAACATTACTAAATATATTAAAGAAGCAAAAAACATCAAACATGCACAACACCCCAAATAAACATATTAGAATCAACAACAATGTTTTTCTTCTGTGTGTTGTTGAGAGAGAGGGAGAGAGGACGAGAGAGAGAGAGAGAGAGAGAGAGAGAGAGAGGGGGAGCAGAGAGAGAGAGAGAGGAGAGAGAGAGAGAGAGAGGGGGGGCAGAGAGAGAGAGAGGAGAGAGAGAGAGAGAGTGGCAGAGAGAGAGAGGGAGAGAGAGAGAGAGAGAGAGAGAGAGAGGGAGAGAGACAGAAAGACAGAGACAAAGAGACAGAGACAGAGAGAGAGAGGGGGCACAGAGAGAGAGAGAGAGAGAGAGAGAGAGAGAGAGAGAGACAGAGAGAGAGAGAGAGAGAGAGAGAGAGAGAGAGAGAGAGAGAGAGAGAGAGAGAGAGAGAGAGAGAGAGAGAGAGAGAGAGGAGAGAGAGAGAGAGAGAGAGCGAGAGAGAGAGAGAGAGAGACAGAGAGAGACAGACAGACAGAGAGAGAGAGAGGGAGAGAGAGAGAGAAAGACAGAGACAAACAGACAGACAGAGACAAAGAGACAGAGAGAGAGAGAGAGAGAGAGAGAGAGAGAGAGAGAGAGAGAGAGAGAGAGAGAGAGAGAGAGAGAGAGAGAGAGAGAGAGAGAGAGAGAGAGAAAACAGACAGACAGAGATAGACTGACGCGACATCAATCTCCGCGATCCTCTGCTGATTGAGAAGCACCAGCTCTCTGGTACAATCGTAGAGGGGGAGGTCTGCCATGAACATCTTCATGTCTATCAGTTCGTCCAGGGAGGACAGACGGGGAGAACCGATAAACAGCATCATGCTGGAATGCTGCAGCCATACCATCTGACCTGGGGAGAAGAAACAAAAATTCATATAGCGCAAAAATCCACACAGTAGTATGCTCGACGCGCTTTACGAAAGCAACATTATACAAGGTCAAGGTCACGACGGCGACATTTTATGCGCGGATGCATTCCTCTCATGGTGACACACCACCACACAAAATTTGAAGCGATTCGGTCAAGCGGTTCGTGAGATATCCTTGGGACAGACAGAAAACAACAACAACAAAGATGTGCCACCCCCCTGCATTTCTCGGTTAATTCTATTTTTCCGTTTTTGCCTTTCTTACCATGCATAAAGCTGTATTTTAGGAACATTTTTAGCTAATAACCTTTTTGGAATACTAACCCTATCCCTAACCCTAGCCCTAAACCTAACCCTACCCCCCAACTATGTACTGCAGTACACCGCGATTTGTCACAGTTGTGGTTCGTTGCGTTTTCCCGTCTTATAGGGTGGGGGGTAGGGTTAGGCTTAGGGCTAGGGTTAGGGCTAGGGTTAGTATTCCAAAAAGGTTATTAGCTAAAAATGTTCCTAAAATACAGCTTTATGTATGGTAAGAAAGGCAATAATGGAAAAATACAATGAACCGAGAAATGTGTTGGTGAGGAGGGGGGGGGGGGGGGCTTTATCATCATTTTTTTTTCAGGAGGTTTTTTTAAAGGAGAAGGGAGGGGGCACCACCACATATTTTTTTGTCTCTTTTCTTCATTATTTACATCTAACCAGTTCTTCTTCTTCGATCGCTCAGACAGTTTCCTATCAATTATGAGCGCAGATGCTTCATGCTGCCGTGCGGAGCACGGGTTTATCTAGTTGTTTATATTATATCAGAACACCCCCCCCCCCCCCCCCCCCCGCTTACCCGCTAAAGCACTTAGGACCCCCCCAAAAAAAAAGAAGACTAGCTGATCCGCCCCTATAATGCCGCGTTTAATGACACACGGAAACAGCAATACACAAAGATGACTAGAACGAAGACAACACTGATATTCATTCATTCTTTCTCTCTCTAATTCTTCCTTCCTTCCTTCAGTCTTCACCTTTAATCAACATGGACTGGCTCTTGTCGGGCGTCCTGTAGATGACAGATCAAAGACAATACTGATATTCTTTCTTTCATTCATTCATTCATTCATTCATTCTTTCTGTCTTTCTCTCTCTCTAATTCTTCCTTCCTTCCTTCCTTCAGTGTTCACCTGTAATCAGCATGGACTGGCTCCTGTCGGGAGTCCTGTAGATGACAGATCAAAGACAACACTGATATTATCTATCTCTCTCTCTCTCTCTCTCTCTCTCTCCCTTCAGTGTTGACCTGTAATCAGGATGGACTGGCTCCTGTCGGGCGTCCTGTAGATGGCCAGATCAAAGACAACACTGATATTCTTTCATTCATTCACTCATTCATTCATTCATTCTTTCTTTCTCTCTCTAATTCTCCCTTCCTTCCTTCCCTCAGTGTTGACCTTTAATCAGCATGGATTGGCTCCTGTCTGCCGTCCTGTAGATGGCCAGGACGAACACAGCGTTGATGACGCGGTGGATGTTTCATTCTCTCTCTCTCTCTCTCTCTCTCCCTCTCCCCCCCCCCCCCCCCCCCTCAGTGTTGACCTTTAATCATCATGGGACTGTGTCCTGTCAGGAGTCCTGTAGATGGCTATGACGAACACGGCGTTGATGAAGCGGTGGATGTCCTCCATAGACTGGCGGATGGCCGGCTGCACAATCTCCCCGAGACTCTGCAAGGGCGTGCCTCCCTAGGTCATCGGTCAGCACCACGATAATAATAGCGATGATAATGATAATAATAACAATGATAATAATAATAATAATAATAATAATAATAATGCTAATGATAATAATAATAATGATAATAATAATGATAATAATAATAATAATGATAATAATAACAATAACAATAATAATAACAACAATAATAATGATGATAATAATAATAAATAACAATAATAATAATAATAATAACAATGATGATAATAATAACAATAATAATAAAAACAATGATAATAATAATAAGAACAATAATATAATAATAATGATAATATGGAGAATGACAACAAATACAGTGGAAGCTCCCTTATATTGCAAGACCTCCCATTAAGACTCCCTCCCACATAAGACCTACTTCTGTGAGACATTGCCGTTCTTTGCAAGTATTAAAATTACCTCCCTTATCATAAGACCCCTTCCTTATAAGACCTCATTTTGGATGATTTTTGAAGGTCTTATAAGGAAGGTTCAACTGTATAAGACTCCCTCCCACATAAGACCTACTTCTGTGAGACATTGCCCTTCTTTGCAAGTATTAAAATTACCTCCCTATATAAGACCCCTTCCTTATAAGACCTCATTTTGGATGATTTTTGAAGGTCTTATAAGGGAGGTTCAACTGTATAAGACTCCCTCCCACATAAGACCTGCTTCTCTGAGACATTGCCCTTCTTTGCAAGTATTAAAATTACCTCCCTTATCATAAGACCCCTTCCTTATAATTACCTCCCTTTAAGACCCCTTCCCTTATAAGACCTCATTTTGGATGATTTTTGAAGGTCTTATAAGGGAGGTTCCACTGCTACAACGATGACGACAATGAATAAAACCACAACAACTACGCTAACTGTTCGTAATGCTACTAACTACAAGTACTAGGACTAATACTACTGCTGCTGTTACTATTACCAAAGATTCTAAAAGGGTAAGATGGACTACTTAAGAGTTACGGCGAACCGGGCTGATAGAGTTATCGTTAGTGGGAACAGTACACCACACACAGTGGAGTGCTATCCAAAAACTCAGACTGGAATTTGAACGGAGAATTCAACTGACCTATCGACGTGTAAATGTGTACTGTTTTTAAGGGACATAACCAGTGTTTCTGTCCTCACTACTCATATAGGGAAAAGGGACCGGATGTTAGTCTTTTCTTTTCAGTGTCTTTGCTATTACTACTGCTTCTGCGGCTCAAACCAGACCCCTTCCCATGTTCTCCAAGACTGCCCTCCAAGACTGGACGATGGGATGCGACAACAGAGAGGACGTAAAACCTCCCACTCAACCAACCAACCAACCAACCAGACGACCTTCACTGGACATCCAGGTTTGCGGCAGCACTCGGTCTGAGGTTTTGATGCATCAGCCTTGTTGAACGCAGAAGAAGAAGAAGAAGAAGAAAGAAGAAGAAGAAGCAGCTGCTCTTACGATTAATCCCCTACAACTAGTCAGTACCACCACCACTATCTACTCTTACTACTGAAATGAATAAGGGGAAGGAACTTCTCGTAAATTAACTCCCTTTTCCCAATCCTGAAGTTATTTATGGCACCTATTCGCCTAGCAAAGTGGAAAGTAGTTGCCACAACAATGCTAGACCCAAGTGCCATCAATAAAACTTTGGTAAAAGGGAGTTAATTACCTGAGAAGTTCCTTCCCCTTATTAATTTCACCATATCTATGACTTAGCCTCGCTATTTCATATTTGTTTACTCTTACTACTACTCTTACTTCTAGTACTACTATTACACCACACGCACTCGTTCACACATAATGCACTTCACGTGCACATTTAGGACTAAATAAATAGGGAGTAAAAGTTTTACCTCACCCCAAGAAGCTTAGCATATCAATCCACAATTCATAGGAAGATCATGAGTCGAATAATAATAAACTGTAGATATACTACTTGTGGCGGTGCCATAGCCAATGAAGTTTAACCGAGGCGTGGTCATCGCTACAGCTCTATCTGTATTAATAAAAAAAAAATCGGGACTTTACTGGTTTCGTACTGCCTCCGGTCATTGCTCCAGCTATTGTTCCACCACATATTTGTATGTTCGATGGCTTGGAGTCAAAACGGACTATCTTTAGATAGTCCATTGACGTATTATTGAACTTATTGCGAAAACTAGTAACTTGTATAAAATTAAAAAAAGCAGAAATATGAAAAGCACAATCCGCATTTTATATTATTTTCAATCTTTTTAAATACAAGTTATTAGTTTTTGCAATAAACCCAATAATACGTCAATGGACTATCTAGAGATAGTTCCACTTTACTCCCAGCCATCGTATTATAGATGTCCCATAATGTGTGTCTGATTCAGACCAAGAGGAACGTAAACACTATTTTCGTCGTCTCTTCCGAATAAATTAATACTACTATAATAATATATAAACCGAAACAAGGCAAAACGGGTA
This sequence comes from Phymorhynchus buccinoides, assembly GCA_017654935.2. Taxonomy (NCBI): domain Eukaryota; kingdom Metazoa; phylum Mollusca; class Gastropoda; order Neogastropoda; family Raphitomidae; genus Phymorhynchus; species Phymorhynchus buccinoides. The sequence continues at coordinate 66,122 of JAGGCT020004071.1, forward strand.
ATGTGATAGGAAACGGGAAAGACATACTGTAATGCCTTTTCTTGTGGGGTACTTGGGTAATTCTAAGGCATCTCTGTGAACATTCGGGCTGCTCTCCCCCGGAGAGTGCGTCGCGCCCAAGTGCAGCGACTACCCAATATTTTTTTTTTTTTCTTTGTTTGGGGGGAAGGGGGGTGCAACAGAGGGTGAGGAGGGGTGTGGACACACTTGGAAGACCTTTCTAATCAATTTGGGCACATAACCAGGGCCCAGGATTGTACCGGTAGGTATCCAAGTTGAGAGATGGTGGACGGGGAACTTTACCACGATGTTTATTTTCGGTGAGGCGTTGGATGTTTTGCCGAGCTGAACCAAACACATCTTCTGGTCCAAGAACCAGTGGTAAGGGCCGAGCTCGCTCGCACATGTCCTGGTCCCATTCTGAAACAACAGACAGACAGACAGACAGACAGACAGACAGCAAGACCTGTTTATTCTACTCTTTTCAAGTATATTCTACTCAATTTGGACCTCTACTAACCTTCAAATTGGAAAATAATGATAGATTCTATCTCTCATGTTAATCCCAGTGAACATTGTTTGAATGTTTTAATGAATAAAACTACACACGTTTGGCACCCAAACTGTTCATTTCAGCTATCCAGACTACTCAGGGTTTGTGTAGGGGGTAAACAGGTCTGAGACAGACAGAAGACAGTATGCACACACTACTTGACACACACGACCACACACACACACACACACACAGACATACGCACACGCACGCACACACCGCGCACACGCACACGCACACACGACATAATACACCATAGACAGAACAGGACACAAACACATACACAACGAACACAGAAACGAACAGACATACACACACACACTCCACATACCCATTGTCTAACTTATCAGGCGCACATCCAAGACGTTTGGGAATTGCTCCTACCAAAGATGAAAATTTCGACGCCAGCCTCAAGTCTCCAAGAACAAATGTGATTGTCTTTTCGAGATCATGTGATCGAATCGTATCGTACAGTCGAACTATTTTAGTTCGGACGTGTTGCTTGCCCTGATGATGATGATGAATGACGATGATGAATGATGAATGACGATGATTGATGAATGACGATAAATGATGACTGACGATGACGACGACGATAATGATAATTATTCAATGTTGAATGATGATGAAAAATGATGATGATGAATGATGACAGACGATGATGATGAATGATGAATGACGATGATGGTGATGGTAATGATGACGAGGATGAAAGGACGACGTTGATGATGGTTAGTGCTACAGATGGTAACAACACCTCTGAGAACGATGATGATGATGATGGTAATTTAATGATGAATGATGATGATGATTTAATGATGAATGATGATGATGATTTAATGATGAATGATGATGATGATTTAATGATGAATGATGATGATGATTTAATGATGAATGATGATGACTTAATGATGAATGATGATTTAATGAATGATGATGACTTAATGATGAATGATGATGATGGTAATTTAATGATGAATGATGATGATGATTTAATGATGAATTAATGATGATGATTTAATGATGATTTAATGATGAATGAGGATGATTTAATGAGGATGATTTAATGATGATGATTTAATGATGATGAATTAATGATGAATGATGATGATAATGTAATGCTGAATGATGATGATTTAATGATCACAACGAGGAGGAAAGGACAACATTGACGATAGTATTATAGATGGTAGCAATAACCTTTGATGAAGCATAACGATGATTTACTGATGATGGATTGCTTATGATGATGATGAATTTGATGATTGATGATGAGCGGATGGACGATGCTTGTGTTCACTGACTTGGTCAGTGCAGTCATGGATAGGCCCTTCATTGGTTGATGGTCATTGATTGATAGACGATCAGTTGATCATCTATTGATGATAGAACATTGGATGGCAATACCGTTTTGATGATGATGATGATGATGAAAAGAAGAAGAAGAAGAAGAAGAATAAGAAGAGGAAGAGGAAGAGGAAGAATAAGAAGCAAGATGAAGAAGAAGAAGAGAAGAAGAAGAAGAAGACGACGACGAAGAAGATTATGATGATGATTATATCGATGGCGATGCCCATTGCATTAATTTAAACCCCCTTCACTGTTCAGAGGAAAACAGAGAAATGTATCGATTTTCTTATTATAGAATTTCAACAAGACCTGTTAGACTCCAATCTGAGAAAATGGTCTATAGAGATAATAATATATCTGTCCTGACTTGTTTAAACCAAAACCCACCATTTCTAGACTATGACATCAAAGGGTGTGACATCATCAATGACATCACACACCCCAACCCATAGTAGACCTGCGGCAGTCAGGGTGAAGGTGGCAGAGTGGCCTAGCGACGTTCGCCTGCCAAATTTAATGATGCGTGACACTGCAGCGGGAGTGACCGCGGTTCGACATCCGGCCGTCGCCCTTTCTTCTAGTTCGAAACAGGGAAATCGAGACTGAAACATTCGAGTCCCTTCGTCCCATGGGGGACTTAGAGCTAGCGGACCCGTGCTACTTTAACGCACGTAAAAGCCAACCTCAGTTGAAAGTCGGTAGAGCAGGGAGAAATCCCGCTGCCTAATATGGCCAAAATGATAGCTAGGTTTTCCAAGTGTTGTCCACAAACCCCCGCGTCCTCACCCTGTGCCCACCCTGTGCACCCCCCACCCCCCCTTCGAAAAAGAAATTGTGTAGGCGCTGCACTTGCGGCGATGCCCGGATTAATTAATGACGAGGTATGTGGGCACGCCTCTTTTAAGTTTGTGCAAAGATCGTTCAGGGTGACAGCACACCGGACAGTCCGGGTATACCTTTCGATGACGAAGATACTGACGATGATGACGATGATGATACTGACGATGATGACGGATGTCTCGTCCATTTCACTGAGCTTGATTACGGAGTCGTGAGCCGGCCCCTCAAATTGATGACGGTCGTCTGACTGTGACGTCAGAGCACTTGGCAGAGACAAGATCACGCTTTTCTTCTGTGCTTTTTGAGTGTCTTTGTTATCCTGACGCTCCAACGTCACCTGTTAACATGAGGGTAAAGCCCACTAAACGGGCATTTACCACCCCCCCCCCCCCCCCCCTACCCCCCCCCCCCGTCCCCCCCCCCCCCCCCCCCCCCCCCCCCCCCCAACTTTTCTAAAGTACCATAAGCGAATGCAATCACACTTCGACCCCACCCCCCACTGCGAAACTATGCCGATAACAGATCACTGCCTAAGTACCCACTGCCATGTGTGTTTGTTTACTTTCAGACAGGAGCTTATGTCTGTGATTTACGCGAGCAGCGTGCATTGTATGCACAGGGTAGACAGACCACACAGCCACACATTTCTCCCCTTCCCATGACACACGACAAATTCCCTTCCCATGACACACACATTCCCCTTCCCATGACACACACACATCACATTCCTTTCCCATGACACACACACCACACACATTCCCCTTCACATGACACACACACACACACACACACACTTCCCTTCCCCCATGACACACACACAGCACACTCCCCTTCACCATGACAAAACCACCAACTTCCCCTTCCCATGACACAACCCATTCGCCATTCCCGATTCCCATGACACCACACACACATTTCCCTTCCCGAGACACACACACACATTCCCTTCCCATGACACACACACATTCCCTTCCCATGACACACACGCATTCCCTTCCCATGCACACACACACACATTCCCTTCCCATGACACACAACACACACACACTCACATATCCCTTCCCATGACACACACACACATTCCCTTCCCATGACACACACACATTCCCTTCCCATGACACACACATTCCCTTTCCCATGACCACATTCGACACAGAAAGACATTCCACTTCCCATGACACACACACACACATTCCCTTCCCATGACACACACAAATTCCCTTCCCATGACACACACATTCCCTTCCCATGACACACACACACACATCCCCTTCCCATGACACACACACACACACGTTCCTCCCAATTCCCATGACACACACACACATTCCTTGTCTCCATGACACACACACACATTACCCTTCCCATAGACACACACACACACAATTCCCGTTCCCCATGACACACATCACTTCCCTTCCACATGACACACACACACACATTCCCTTCCCATGACCCACACGACATCCAGCGCACACATTCCCATCGCCATGACACACGACACACACACATTCCCTGTCCCATGCACTCAGACACTAAATTCACTTCCATGACACACACATTCCCTTCCCATGACACACACACATTCCCTTCCCATGACACACACACACATTCCCTTCCCATGACACACACACACACTCCCTTCCCATGACACACACACACATTCCCTTCCCATGACACACACAAATTCCCTTCCCATGACACAACACTTC
>JAGGCT020004071.1:78076-93693 GCA_017654935.2 Phymorhynchus buccinoides
AAATAAATAATGACATAGTATTTTATATACGCCTGTGCTTTAGAATTATGTGATATAAGCATCTAAGGTATTAAGATTTTCCACACCACCATATTCAAAAATCTAAGGTATTAAGATTTTCCACCCACACCATCCATATTTTCAAAAAATTAATAAAAGTATTACAGAGCATTTACATAGCGCCTTTCCCCACACCACCAATTTTACGGATGAGGCTCCTAAGGATTAAGAAATTTTCCCCCACATGGCGTTATTCAACGATCTAAGGTATTAAGATTTCCCATTCTACCATCTATATTGACATAGCATAATGAAAAACGATTTTCCATACCACGATGAATATTGAAAAGTTCAAGTGATTAAGAGTTCGTGTTGTTCTATGGCTCCCACCAAGCAGCCGCTTAAAAAGTTTAAGATATATCATTAAGAAGTTGCGTAAAACGACATTTTGAGCTATAGAATCTTATAATCAGCTATAGTCATACAAATGTTTAAAACTTTTCACTGTTAAAAACGATGGGCTAATCCTAAGGTCAGATAGTATCTATACAGTATATACAAATATACAAGATACTGTTTATTCCAAACTCTTTATTAAAAAATCTTTTAAAAGGACGAACAATACGAATTTTAAAATGTGAACGCCACCGTCAGAACGTCAGTCTAACAGGCACGGAGAACGATCTGTCGATAAATGGGTGCAAGTACACAAAATCAAAACCCCCTGAAAGGCCGGGGTCTAGGGGTAACGTCCCCCTACAGCTGAAGAAAAAATTTATTTATGAAAGTATATTAGTTTGCTTTTTTTTTAGTTTGACTGTTTTCCCTTCCTCATTCATACACATGCTTATTTTTTAACTGTGTGTGAAAATAAATATAAATACAGTAGAAATACACAAAGTTGGTTTTTTTTTTGTTTTGTTTTTTTCTTTTGGAATATATTTTTAAGTCATATATTATAAAACAGGCCAATCCCTTTTTTTGGTATTTGAAAATTCAAACAAAAAAAAAAAAAAAAAAAAAAACAGGAACAAAAGGAAGGAAATTCTTTGATATACCATGAAAAAAGTCTTGCCACCCCGGACCCATGTAGATGTGGATAACTGTGTAATCTTAGTGTTTGTTCATGCCATGAAAAGTTGCACCCTTGTAGATGTGGATAACTGTGTAATCTTAGTGTTTGTTCATGCCATGAAAAGTTGCACCCTTGTAGATGTGGATAACTGTGTAATCTTAGTGTTTGTTCATGCCATGAAAAGTTGCACCCTTGTAGATGTGGATAACTGTGTAATCTTAGTGTTTGTTCATGCCATGAAAAGTTGCACCCTTGTAGATGTGGATAACTGTGTAATCTTAGTGTTTGTTCATGCCATGAAAAGTTGCACCCTTGTAGATGTGGATAACTGTGTAATCTTAGTGTTTGTTCATGCCATGAAAAGTTGCACCCTTGTAGATGTGGATAACTGTGTAATCTTAGTGTTTGTTCATGCCATGAAAAGTTGCACCCATGTAGATGTGGATAACTGTGCAATCTTAGTGTTTGTTCATGCCATGAAAAGTTGCACCCTTGTAGATGTGGATAACTGTGTAATCTTAGTGTTTGTTCATGCCATGAAAAGTTGCACCCTTGTAGATGTGGATAACTGTGTAATCTTAGTGTTTGTTCATGCCATGAAAAGTTGCACCCATGTAGATGTGGATAACTGTGCAATCTTAGTGTTTGTTCATGCCATGAAAAGTTGCACCCTTGTAGATGTGGATAACTGTGTAATCTTAGTGTTTGTTCATGCCATGAAAAGTTGCACCCTTGTAGATGTGGATAACTGTGTAATCTTAGTGTTTGTTCATGCCATGAAAAGTTGCACCCATGTAGATGTGGATAACTGTGTAATCTTAGTGTTTGATGTTTTCCTGCCATGAAAAGTTGAACGCCGGACCCTTGTAGATGTGGTGATACTGTGTAACCAGTCCACTCGTCCTTCCTTCAAGTCCCAACTAAAAGCCCACTTCTTCAGGAAAGCTTTCTCTCTGCAAAATCTATGATCCTTTCCCCACTCTTGTTTTTCCAGCTCATTGAAGACGTTGAGCATGAGGTTAACGCGTGCGCGTGTGTATATGGTGGTGGTGGGGAGTAGGGGGCAGGGGTGGGGATGGGGGGGGGGAGTGGGGGGATGGTTGGGGTGGTGGTCCCCAGTGTGGGAGTGTGGGGGGCATGGTTGGGGTGGGTGGTGTTAAAGGGAGGTGGAGTGTTGGTGTGTTGTGTTATTATGATTATATGCAATGCATTCTCTAATATTGTATTCATTTTGATAGAGATGTATGGTGAGGGTGCGTGGGCCAGTTTGTTTAGAAATGTTTGTACGAATGGTGAGTGAAAAAAGCGCATTGATTTGCTTTGCAAGATTATGCGCTATATAAGCATTATTAATTAGTTATTGATTATTATTAATACTTAGTGTTTGTTCATGCCGGATCCGCCAGACCTTATTGGAATTAAAAAATGTCTGAAGTTTTTTGTGCATTGACATAGGGGGAGGGTCCGTTGGGACTAATCCCGCTGGGACTACTCTTTTGATCACACTGCTGACAGTCAGGGCGGACATACCACCCTAGACCACTGGGGACTAATCCCGTGCTTGGACTAACAATTTTTTGTCTGTACCGCTCGGACTACATACATTGTATACGCTTAGTGTAAGAAATAATAATAAACAGTAGAGTCATTTCGACGAATTTGTTACGAAATAAAATAATAATTTCAAACATTAATTAAATTCAAATTTTATCTTTTGTGTATGCCGACACTAAAATGGACCCTAACCCTAAACCTAACCAAAAATTTATTTGATAAAACCCTAAATCTCACCCTAAACTCTATTCCTAAACCACAGACTTTGCGTTTACCCAATATTACACAATTCGTGAGTAGTCCTGGATAGATGAAATTCGTAGTTTGGTGCTCAATATGTGTAGTCCTGCTATTCATTGAACCATCAAACACATGTTTCACGAGTAAAATGAGTAATTAGAGCATTATTTTTCAATTTGGAAGAGTAGCCTAGAGGTCCAAAACTGAGTAGAATACTACTACTCGAAAAGAGTAGAGTAGAACAACTACTCGAAAAAGAGTATGTGGTAAACAAGTCTGGCTACAACACCTATCTAATAAAAACAAAGAATACCTGGGTAGGGCAGCAAATATGGCAATGACTACCGAATGCTCAGCAGACATTAGACCGAACGGGATAATCTATGCTAATCACAAGCCAATTCGGTCTGAACGGCTATTAGTCCGAATGGGATTAGTCCGACTGGGATTAGTCCGAGGGGTATTAGTCCGAGCGGGATTACTCCCAACGGGACGCCCCCTATTGAAAAGCATGAACTTTGCCTGTATCGTTTGTGATCACTGCCAATTACAAAAGGTCGTTCCGAGTGTCTGTATTGGTCTCCCTTTATTTGCTACAACTCACGGAGGACCTCTGAGACGGCAGTGATTATGGCGTAGGTCGTGCTGTCTGGGTAGTAGGTGAACATCAAGAAATGGTCAGGCTCGTTCGTGCTGCTGCTGACTCTGCACACCAACAAATAGTTCCACCCACCACCCACCACCACCTTCTGGAAATTCTGCGCTTGTAATTTTCTCTTTTAGTATGTCACTATATGTCCGCCTTACTGGTCCAGTCTCTTGCCTTTGTTCGATAAACTCTTACAAAGATTTTCCACAGTCAAAGACGAACAATCATGCTGGGCTAACTATTTGTTTTGGCTCACTCATTCGTGTACCAACGACACGAAGTGAGTCTATGTTCTTATGCTTCTTCGGTTTTCCGGGTTGGATGTCTGTCTGTCTGTGTGTCTGTGTGTCCTGTCTGTGTGTGTGTGTCTGTGTGGTAACTTTAGCGTTGGCTTTTTTTCTCGGGATCTAAAAGGCATTCATCAATCAAACTTTTGCACACTTATAGATGTCTATGCAAGCTTTCAAGAAACATCATTTGCATGTTATATTTTAGCAGAATATTTCAAAATCGATTTTTAAAAAAAGTTTTGGTATGGCATATAATATTATATGTGAAAGTACAAAATCTGGCATTTAGATCTAGCTCCGAAAGCACAACGCGAGTGAGCCTTGAAGGCTTTGCTTCTTTATCTTTCAGAGGTTACGGCGCGTAACGGCAGCATGAAGCTCATATAAAAGTCGACCCCACATGCGCACCCCAACAGTTATGATTTTATGTCCCATATGTGCCTTCCCAGGTCGAGAGGACGTAAAACTCAAATTTACGATACCCACATTTATGAATGCCCCACATGGTCGAAAGGCCGAAGAGGGCGTAAAGCCTTATTTTCGTTCATCCCACATTTATGCGCACACACGAAAAAACCCACTACATACACGCTACACGGTAGACACACGCGCAACAACGCACCAAACACACATCCCTCTGCGAGAGAGAGAGAGAGAGAGAGAGAGAGGAGAGAGAGAGAGAGAGAGAGAGAGAGAGAAGAGAGAGATGAGAGAGAGAGAGATAGAGAGAGAGAGACTGAGAGAAGAGAGAGAGAGAGAGATAGAGAGAGAGAGAGAGAGGAGAGAGAGAGAGAGAGGAGATAGAGAGAGGATATACAATGAAAACACTGACATGCACGTACACAAACACATACGCGCACTGATGTTTTTCATAATAGCACTGCCAATACTTATACTGCTAACTAGTTGTGTGCGTGTGTGTGTGTGTGTGTGTGTGGGGTGGGGGTGGGGGGGGGGGGGGGGGGGGGGGTTTGGGGGGGTGGGGGGGATGGGGGTGGTGGGGGGGGTGGGGGGGGGGGGGGATGGGATAACTCATGCACAGTATGCCTAGACATACAGACACGGACGGATGACATGACGAAACCACCGACAACAACACGCACACGGCAGACAGACATGGGTAAGTTGAAGGTCGTTTACCTACAGAATTTGTCCTTCCAAGCTTCTTCGCCGAATTTCTCGCAAAACCAGCTCCTTGATTAACGCAGTGATCTGACCGTACTGAAGAACAACAAACACGGACGCATGCGCGCTACGGCACGCACACACGCACATGCACATACCGCAGGTTACCACGCGCGCAACCCCACACACACAAGAATGTAAACACACGCACTGCACACACACACACTCATCACCACTAGTGCCAGTGATATCCCGTGGCCCCGGTCATGGGTCATTGACCTATTAACATTGAAAATGTCGTATTTGGTGTTCTCTTTGGTAGTTCTCGCCCTTGTCAGGAACAAATGGTTCTGATTAACATTTTTTAACACTGGCAATAACGCTTTGTCCTTATTTGTTTCTTTTCTGCAAGAGCCAGGACATTTGTCCCTATTGATTTCTGCATTTAAGATCCAGGACATTGTCCTATTGATTTCTTCAAGAGCCAGGACATTGTCCTATTGGATTTTCTTGTCCTGCAAGAGCCAGGACACTGTCCTATTGATTTCTGCAATGAGCCAGGACCATTGTTCCTATTGGTTTTCTCTCGTCTCAGGACAGTTTGTCCTATTGGTTTATGCAAGAGCCAGGACAGTTTGTCCTATTGATTTCTTTATTTCTGCGAGAGCCAGGACATTGTCCTATTGATTTCTTCAAGAGCCAGGACATTGTCCCGTTTGATTTCTCTCGTCTCAGGCCCATGTTGTCCTATTGGTTTATGCAAGAGCCAGGACATTGTCCTATTTGATTTATCTTCAAGAGCCAGGACATTGTCCTGTTGATTTCTGCAAGAGCCATGACATTGTCCTATTGATTTCTCTTATGTCAGGACAGTTTGTCCTATCACTTTTTATCTTGTCTCAGGACAGTTTGTCATGTCACTTTTAGATCCTCAGTGCATCACTGCACTTAGTCTGCCATGCCACACCACACAGATTTTTTATTTTATTTATTTATAGTTTTACCACAAACTGAAACCACGCGGCATATCAAAAGCCTTGTGTGTGTGTGTGTGTGTGGTGTGCGTGGCGTGTGCGTGCGTGCGTGCGTGTGCCGCTGTGCGTGCGTGCGTGTGCGTGTGTGAATGCGCGCGTGTGTGTGTATGTGTGGTGTGTGTGTGGTGTGTGAGAGAGAGAGAGAGTGAGAGAGAGAGAGTGGGAGAGAGAGAGAAGAGAGAGAGGAGAGAGAGAGAGAGAGAGAGAGAGAGAGAGAGAGAGAGAGAGAGTTTGAATATTTGTTACCTGACAACCTGCCCTATTTGACACGCCGTGTTGTTGTCATTTTCTGGGTCATTCTTGAAACGACTACCTAACTATGACACGGTGCTAGCAGTGTGCCTTCTCACATATATCTCCAGCTTAGCCTTCCTAGGAGGGTTTTTTTGGGAGGTGGGGTGACTATTTTTGCAGCAAAGCACCCAAAGTAACTTCCAGTACTGTTGGTAAGCCAACAGTGGTCATGGTGCTGGATAGTTTCACAATATTGCGGAGCAAAATAATATTCCTACCATTCAACAAGGGAGATCACCGCTCTCGCGGCCCGAATAGAGAGAGAGTAGAGAGAGAGAGAGGAGAGAGAGAGAGAGGGGGGTTAGTGAGAGAGAGGATGGGATTGGAGAAGGGGGGGAGGGGGAGGGGGGTGGGGGGACAGAAAGAAGGGTGTGATGAAATAAGGGGTGGGCAGGTGAAGAAGCGGCGGGGGTGTGGGTCACCGGTGGTGGGGGCGAGTGTGCGTATTCCATGGACGGGGTCTACGCATCAGGGGCGTCATTTAGCTCCGAAGGTCGCGTTCAGCTGCAGCGGTAGGCCGCGGCAGTTTGTGGAGCGTTCGGGCGTAGCGTGTCGGGGGGGGGTGGAGGGTCCGGTGTTTCTGTGGAATACCCACGCACGAACAGGAATGTGGGAGAGAAGAGAGAGAGAGAGAGAGAGCTTTGATCCAAACTTGTATTCTGAGTTGACATATTCTTTGATGTTAATCTGACAGGCTAAGGTTATTCCTAGAGTAGTATATCTGCACATCTAATGCTTTCAAAAACTGGTTTTAAAAAATTAACGTAAGCATTAAAACTTCCACACACTTTCACTTCTTTAACCGTGTGTCGAAAGTCTGCACCAATCTTTGCAATTGAGAACTGTTGGGTACGTTCTTCATAATTATTTTATTATTAAATGAAATAAAAAGAGAGCACAATTCTAGAATTTGTTACTGATGTGCTTACAGTTTCAAATATTATTTTTAAAAAAGAAGCGGCTTACCATGTTCAACATTGTGGAGAATCATTATTCGTGCAAATGCATATTCTGTTGAAAGGTTTCCCGCAGGTTGAAGACAAGGGAAAAAGGGAATAAAAAAAATAGTATTCTGAAACTCAGCTGGCACATCATTGAGCTGGCTTACTTTTCATGTGAACACAATGGTCCCCATTGTACAGGAGGATATTACGTCCCGTTCGACGTTCATATTCTTGAGACGCTCTGCATGGTGTGTGTGTGTGTTCATGAATGACGTCATACTGACGATCAGGTTGTGGCGTAAGTATTTTACCTCTATGAGATTTTTATACCTCTAGGCCGCGTAAGCCAATCAGAAGCGTTTTTTTGGTCCCCGCCAATTAATGAATCATGTACGAACTACGTGATCGCTTTGTACATCGATTTCTCTGCAAATATTTAGATTTACCTCTCCTGGCTCTATTTCTTGTTCTTTCCGTTTGTTTCTAAAAACTTCGTTAGAGGATAAGTTAGGTTAGGGATAAGGGGTTATGGTTAGTTAGTAATTCACGCGAGATAAAGTACCTGTTTTTCTAGCTGCGCATCGCGCAGAGAGTAATATTTCAAATACGACTACTTATTTACTTATTTATCGTGACAAAGGGGAATTAACTTTCTGACGTTTTCCAGTTGACATTCGTAAACTCCCATTTAAAGATCCACGAAAGTTTCAGTTTTCTTTTTTTTTTCCTTGTTTATATATTATATCCCCCACCCCTCCCCCCGCCCACACACACTATTGATAATTATTACTACTCTCCTCTTCTTTTGTCTCTTTCGGTGTTTCTGTTTTTTCTGTTTCTCTGTCTCTGTGTCTCGATCTCGAACTGTCTTTCCTCTTTCCTTAATAGGCCTATGCGTCTTGTGTTGCCCCCGCCCCCCACCCTCGCCCCGCCCCCCTCTCTCTCTCTCTCTCACCATGCTGCATCTCTGCTCCCTCGTTCTTCTCTTCAAGACTCGGCCCTCTCTTTCATTCTCGTCCTCTCTTGTAGTCTCTTTCATCCAATCTCCTCTCTGTCTTCTCTCCTCTCGCACCTCTCGCCTCCTCGTCTCTCTGCAATTCTCTCATCATCTCTTCCATCTCCGCGTCGTCCTCCAACTCAATTCCCTCCTCTCTCTCTCATCTCTCGTCTCGACCGGTCTCGGTTCTCTCTCCTCGCTCTCTCACTCTCTCTCTCTCTCTCTCTCTCTCCATCCTTCTATCCTCTTCATCCTCTTGCGCGTTTGGGAGTGCCTGCCAATATTAAAAATAAATAACTAAGATATATAATTGAAGAAATAAACACATTAATAAGTATTAAAAAAAAAACTCCTTCGTAGCTTACGGCGAACAATCACACATACGTAGCCGTATAGCCTAATTAATGTCGCATGTTAACATCAGTGTTTACAATAGGCCAATCCAAGTAGGCCTTTTTCGCGAGTTTAAAAGCAGTGTAAAATACCTACAATCTAATACCCCATATTCAGGATCATCTTTATCGTTTAAAACATCGGTACTTTCCTGGTACTGCAGTAGCGTCCCTACCTCCAGGTATCAGTCCCACCACCTTCTTTATTGATTGCAAATGTCCCATATGTACCATTTTTGCCATGTGCGGAGGACATTAACCCGTCAAGCCAGTCCATGTCGCATTTTATAGCACCACAATGGTTTAAACCCCATGTCCAATAAAAGGCTCAAATCAGGGCCTGCAATCCGAGACCCGATTGTCTTCATTTTGGGAGGTAAGGATGGCCTTACTTTATACATGTTACTAGTAGAATTCCCAATATTGCAGAGAATATTTTTGTTCTTTATACCTAGCTAAATTTTGTAACGTTTTTGGGTTTTCAAGGTCATGTCATAGCGGCGAAAAGTTTTGTGGGTCCAGATGCCTTCCTCTCATAGGGGACACACCACCCCCAAAATAAATTTGAACGTATTCGGTCAAGCAGGTTCGGGGAGATCCTTAGTACAGACAGAAAGGAACAACAAACAAAAAAAGGGCCACATAACCTGAACAAACTTACTCCTTATGGCGATCGTAAATTGGCAAGGACTAAAAACGAAAAAAGAACTGAAAGCCAACTTAGTTTCGGCTTTCGGACATGTGGGGCATTTGTAATACAAAGAGTTGTGGTGTAACAATGAAATACTGGATGGCAATGCCGGAGGCGTGCTAAACCAGTAAAGTCCCGTTTTTTTAATAATACAGATACTTGTAGTGTCATCAGCCTCTTGTAATCCTCCAATCTCCACTTGCCCTCCCCACTCATCCCTTGTTGGAAGCGACTCTCAACTAGCAACTCAACTCTTTTTTATTTGTCGTAAAAAAACCCATCAAAGGATTATTGCCACAGAAAGTAGTAAGTACAGACGGGGGCTAGTACCACGGAGAAAGCAAAGAAAATATAAAAAAACGAAGCAAATCGTTTAAGAAAATGCTAGTTATATTCGTGAACAAGGTGAAGCGGCGTAAGCGCAACGGCGTTTCTGAAACTCGATCGTTTTCCGCTCCGGTTTGGCACAACGGAAACCGATAATTCACCCGCCACCGTCCCGCGGTCATGACCATGCCAATTTGAATGCAATCGCCCAGAAAACGCCGGAGATCACCGGTTTAACGGGCGCCGAGAGGGCCGGCGATGCATGCGCGTTTCGCTTCATTTGCGAAACGTTGCGAAACCGCGCAATTATACGGCCGCCTCGGTTGACCGTTGCTCATCGCCCCCCGTTAGGGGCTCACAGCTGACACTTGGCCTTTTTAACTATATGATGAGTATGACATGCCAGTTTTGTTTTTTTTATATTGTACACTGTCTGTCCTCCATACGTGATACTTACGCACTGTGATTAACCCACAACCTGTTGTGCCATTTCTGCAGTGCATATGAGCTTAATATAGCATTTTTTATGGTATTTTAGGCTTACTAGTATGTATTTGTTATCCTTTGTTTTATCCTTTTTACTGTTTTTTTTTAAAACCTGGATCCGATAATGAGAGTATGGATCTCACGTTTCTCAGCACTGGTGGACTTATGTGCTATAGGTATAATGATGGAAGTGGTCATGTTATGAATTAGTACTACATTTTTTGTGTTCAGTTTTTGACGTGAAGAATTCGTGGATTTGTGTTTTGTTATAACGTGGTAGAACCTTTATGTGGTGACAGTTCCTGCGATACCAATAGGCTGTTGACGGGACTATAGACATACTAACTAACAACTAATCTTAGAAGAGCGCTTTAATAAGTCCCATTATTATTTTACTGTGTTTATTATTATTGAACTGTCCGCAGGTTTATGCATAGTTATTATGTTCACTGGGTATTGCGCTACGCTCCCACAGTAACAACAATGTCAATCATTTCAGTTTCTTGTTTCTCATGCCGTGGTTTCGACTGCTGGTCACTGAACGAAAAACCCCACGTGATTGATTTAATAGGGACCTATACTTTTCAGGCCGGTGGTCATGAGAACAAGTCGCTCCTCATAAAATATCTATTCTTTCCGCGTGCGAACTAATAGCCATGCCTTGGTGAGGTAGGGGGCGGACTTGAAAACCTAGCTACCAATTTGGTGATACCAAAGGCAGCGGGATTTCTCCGCTGCTGGTATTTTACTGTCGTGCGTAAGAAGACAAATTCAGCACGCGTCAGACTTTTTTGAACGGATACTTGCTGTATTAATTAATTATTTCCTATTTCCCCGCGACGCTGGAAAATAGGGAGAGCCGGGAATCGAACCCGGTCACTCGAGCATTTGATTGGCAGCATGGAGGCGAACGGCTTAAGAAACCACTCTGCCAACCTTCCTTCCCTCTCTGCCACAGCTTTCCTTTGTCGCCAGCCGGCAAATTTCATATTTTAGGCCTACCACACCTGCATTACGCTTGGACCCCCATAAATGACCCATTGTGACCGATGTCTGCGAGTCATGTTCACAAATGTAAATACTTCCGTCTAAAAGGAACTACTATTTTCGTCCACTATGGCTCCCCCCCCAACTGCGGCGCTACCAACGGGGAAAGTGTCGCCATCTTAGTTAGTCAGTTTGGTTAAATACAGCGATCGATCTGGCCATTTTTCAAACAAGGTTCTGACTATAGATGAGCGGTCTCCCATATATGGCACGACTCCTTGAGGCCGGATATGACGAGCACACGGTGGGTACCAGCATACATGTTGTTTGACAGTGATACTGATATTTACAATTTCAATCCTTTCACGAGCAACGCAAATCTATTACTTGCCTAATTTAAAAAAGATATTTTCTTTTCAAAAGTACTGGCCAATTTTAACACCTGCCCTTTCCTCTGTCCTTCTGAACACTGCAAATTGACGTTTTTCCCTTTCTTACTGCTTTTTCTTTTTTAGGTTTTAAGCTTTTTATTTTAATTTTACTCTGGTGCAACCTATTTCCGAGCACATTCTTCACCACTCGTCTGCTCGTCTACATTCATGAAAGAGACAACTCTTTCAGTCGTTTTCCGCATTGACAAACTGGAGTGCTAACAACCTCCCTTACTCAATTACTCAAACCTTCGGAAGGAGATAACCATGAGCGGCAGGCCTCCACTTCTCTAATAGGGAAAAAGGCATTTACGTTCCCATCTCTGTACCTAAACCTTTCCTGACTATAGGGGAAGACGGGGTAAAAAGCGCCTGGGCGGGTAAGAAAGCCCACCCCTTATCTCAGGAAATGAAGCAAATTTCAGTCTCATTTTGCCCGTGTGAGACTAGCGTTAATGTCTAGCTTCGTCTCATGGGCAAGAATTTGACTGAAATTTTCTTTATTTCTGGACGATCATTGGGGTGGGCTTCTTACCCGCCCATGCGCTTTTTACCCCGTCTTCCCCTACTCATGTAGACCGCATGCACCGAAATAAAATAAATATCCAGATACAATATATATACAAGACTTAAACAAAAACGCAAACGCCCGTCCCATATCATTTATGACAAATTTTCAAGTGAACTGCTCACTTTTTTCATCTTGGTTGTGATCCAAAAAATAATTATTTCTTGTGTCACACCATATATATGTGGCCTGAACGAAAAGTTAGAAATTTCACTTGAAAATGTTAATACTACTTTGTTGCGGCGCCATAGCCGATGAGGTTTCCGAGGCGTGGTCACCGCTACAGCTATCATGTATTAACTATAAAAATCGGGACTTTACTGCTTCGTACGGGCCTCCGAGCATTGCTCCAGTATTGTCCCCCACCATAATTTGTATGTACAAATGTGTCCCATTATATGGTTCTGATTCAGACCAGGAGCACGTGAAACTCCATTTTGTTGAAGGGCAATTTCCACATTGAAAATTTGCCACGGCAATGATTCTATATGAGGGCTTTGTGTTTTTTTGTTTAGGTCTTTTGTATGCACAAATAATAATTATAAATCATATATTATATTTATATTTTAATTTTTTTTTAGTTCGTTTACGGAGACATACAAATATATGAACAAACTAGTAGGATTTTATCAATTTATTTAGACGAGAATTTCCACGTCAGTCAATGCCTCCATCACAGATGTTCAAAATCGATCGTAGCGAATTCAATCGTATGCAGTGGGGTCTAGGCATATATTCTTTACTGCTACTGCTTCTGATGATTAGGCTGCAGTCAAAATCTGTGCTAGCAGAAAGGTTTTGTTTTTTTTGGTTTTTTTGTTAGCTTGATTAAGACTTCTAAACCACATGTAGACCAAAACAACTCGTGTTTGTGTGTGTGCAGGCACATATATCAAAAACCCAGAACACTCTCAACAGCATATAACCCCCACACATTACATGAGCAGCTGCAGCAGGCAGTGCATATCAAAAACACAGACGACTACATCGAATACAACCACAGACAAAGAACACGACCATACCACACGCACACAATTCACCACACAGATGCACGCGCACAAGCACGCACCCACGCACGGACATGCGCACTACACACACACACCCACACACACACACACACAACACTTGCGCACGGCGCGCGCGCGCACATCAGCGCACGCACGCACCTACGCGGCACTGCCACGCACGCACCACTCATACGCACACGCAACACACACACACTCACGCACCACACGACACACGCAGCGATGACGCCGCGCGCGTGCACATGCGCGCAGGTCTTTACAAAATATGAGTGATTATTACGCAAAGTGTTGCCAAAGACGTAACTTTTTTCAGGTGGGGTGTGGGTTGGGGGTGGGGGTTTGGAGTGGCGGTGTGTGTAAGGGGGGAAGGGGTTGGGATGTCCATTCGTTTACTATGAAAGTATTATATTCTTATATATGAAGACGTAGTGGAGAGATACCAATATTGCTTATGACGGACGACGACGACGATGACAGATGATGACTAGATGACAAGAAACGACGACGATGATGGATGATGAGGTGACAACGTACAGACGCACGCAATAAACAAAATGACGAGGAGGAAGAGGAGTAGGAGGAATATGTAGGAGGAGGAGGAGGAGGAGGAAGAATAAAGAGGCAAAGGAGAAAAGAAGATGAGGATAAGGATGAGGAAGAATTAAGATGAAGAGGAAGAAAAGACAATGAATATGACGCGACGATAATAGATTATTATACTGACGCGACGACACCGACGTACGACGATGAAAATGATGATGATATGACGACGACCGTCGATGATGATGATGAAGACGACCGGAGAAACGACGACGATGGAGGAAAGCAGACACTTGCGTACGAATAACGTAACCGCACTCGCCTGTGTGCTGCACACACTTACCATCCCGCCACCCCCCTTCCTCCCCCTAACATATCGCCAATCTTAAATCTTTAGTCACTCTGATCGCCCCAACCCCCCCCCCTCTCTCCTCATCTCTCCTCCCCCTAGTCTTCAACATCCCCGTTATACCCCCCCCCCCCCCCCACCACCCCCACCTCCCTTGGGAGTAAAATCTGTTTCTTCTTCTTCCTTTCTCCCGTCCCTCGAATCATTTCAGTGTTTGCGTGTGTTCAGGTGTAAGCAAGTTGATGGAAATTTGCCATCAGAGTTTACATTTAAAGTGTTGAGAAAAGTTAGTGTATTAGAAGATCGATATAGATTAACTATAAAGGTCGTTTGTATTCTTGAGCCATTTGAGTAGCGAAATTGTTTTATTCTTCATGTTGGTATCGTGGTTATTGTATTTGAATTTTTTTCATCATTATAAAGGTCGTTGTATTTCTTTTACTAATGTGATAGGCGAATTGTTTTATTATTTATGTTGTTGGCATTGTGTTGGTCAGTGAAATATTGTTTTGTGTCGTGTATTGTAAAATTGTATCGTAATTGCATTGTATTGTATTGTAGCTATTGCATGTATTGTATTTGTATCTGTATTGTATTTATATTGCAATTGCATTGTATTGTGATGTGGTTCCCCTTGCGGTGTGATTTGTTCGTATGTGTCCCATGTTAGTGTTGTTTTGTATGTGTGTGTTTGTGCTAGGTTGTACTGTATTGCGTTATGTTATGGTTGGTGGTTGTATTGTTTTGTGTTGTATTATTTATGTGTTGTAATTGCAGGTTTGTCATTTTGGATTGCATTGTATTGGCGATGCTTGTACCGTGCTGTTTTTACGGTGTGTTGTATTGTAAGACATTTGACTGAGCTTTTTTGGTACTCGCATTGTTTTGTTATGCATTGCGTTTGTTTGCACTGTGTTGTGCGGTGATGTTTATACTGTGTTTGCAATGCACATGTTGTTATTTGTTTGCATTGTATTTTTGTATTGTGTTAACGTTGTATTACGTTTGAACGTGTTCGTATTAATGCTGTATTTCTTAAACGCATCGTGTCGTGTGTTCGTTGAACAGATTTGTACTGTACTTCTAATGTATTGGCACTGTAATCGTAATACATGTACTTTGTTGTAGGTTGTACTGTACTGTTGGAGTTTAGTAATCACCTACTACTACCTACTACTAATACTAACAATAATTAATAAAGCTGCTATAGTCGCTCTTCGATGATACTAAAATATCATCCTCCGAAGCGCTTTACAATATTACGATAGAAAACAATCAAAGAATAAACATTATTACAAAACAATCAATATGAATAAAAAAAACCCTAAACACCCCTACCCCTTTCTACATACCAAATTTAACACCATTTCAGTACAGTAACAGTACAAGGCAACATTCATCAGTGTTAGCAACGACCGAAGAAGAAATCACAAGAGGGAAGGAGGAAGTAGATGAGGATGAAGGAGGAATATTCGGATGAGGAAGGACTATGAGTCCGAGAGGGAGAGGAGGGAGAGTAGGAGGTAAGGGAAGAGAGTGAGCGGAGGAGGAAGAGGAGAAGGAGGAAGAGGAGGGAAGAGGAAGGAGGATAGGAGGGAGGAGGAGGAAGAGGGGAGGGG
>JAGGCT020004072.1:0-12500 GCA_017654935.2 Phymorhynchus buccinoides
CCTCTGAACTGAAAGTATTGATGTCTATAGACTTGAGATTGCGATGTGTGACCGTACGCTTATTTCTGGGAGTTTTGGAAAGATAAAGACTGGCAAGGACAGCAAAATGGTCAGAGGAAAGGATCTTAGACACTGACACTGATGAAACAAGTTGGTTGGAATCACAAGCAATGAGCCAGTCAATGATGTGGCCCTTGTGTGTAGGCTCAGTTACAAGCTGAGAGAGGGAGTGGTTAGCAAGTGAGAGGCAGAGACGCTTTGTGTGAGAGTGCTGTTGGTTATTATAATGAAAGTTGAAATCACCTAAAACGAAAAGAGGGCTGCGACGAAGGGAATAGAAATTGAGGAGGGCTTCAAATTTGGGATGAAAGATAGAGTCTGTTAGATTGTTAGCTCTGCTAGGAGGAGGGCGATAGACACAGGAGAACATGACAGTTTTACCAGATGTGTTAAGGATTACTTCTACAGCTTCAAAAGACAGATGGGGAAAGGGAAGGGTTTGGCTGAATGAAAGGGATTTGTCTAGTACATCTCTATACAGTACAGTGAGCCCCCCACCTAAAGAAGAACGGGGGAAAGATTTCATGTTGTAGCCAGATGGAGTAAGTTGTTTCAACTTAGGTTCATGTCCATTTGATTTAAGCCACGTTTCAGTCATAAGCATAAATTAAAATAATCTCAAAAACATGTCATCCAATATAATAGACGTTGCTTTAAGTCACACACACACCACATACAAACACACACACACACACACACACACAAACCACCCACACACCAACCACACACACAAACAGCACACACACATCCTTTTCTTACAATCAAAAGCCTGCAATGGCAGATGCAATGAAATACCCCTAAATTTCTATTATTATATATTGACACTTTAAAACAACCATTGTGACTTTCTTCATATTGCAGTACCTCCAGGATCACCCCACCATTAATTTATATCTATTAATGTCCCATAATATGTGTCTGTTCCAGGCCGGACGACGTTAAACGAACATTTCCTTCCTTCCTTCCCCTAAATGTCTGGTATGTCCGTACTTTTCATTTTCAAAAGCACATATACTCTGAGCACCTCTTCCAACATCTTTTCGACTCGAGAATAAGAAAATCAGCCAGTGCCCACAAACACGGCAATGCAGGCAGAGAGAGCCTGGTGGGATACTGACCCACCACAGCAGCAGTATCAACAGCAGGAGCAGGACAATGCCACCTGGGGGGATACTGTCCCACCATAGCAGCAGTATCAACAGCAGGAGCAGGACAATGCAGCCTGGTGGGATACTGACCCACCACAGCAGCAGTATCAACAGCAGGACAATGCAGCCTGGGGGGATACTGACCCACCATAGCAGCAGTATCAACAGCAGGACAATGCAGCCTGGGGGATACTGACCCACCACAGCAGCAGTATCAACAGCAGAAGCAGGACAATGCCACCTGGGGGGATACTGACCCACCACAGCAGCAGTATCAACAGCAGGACAATGCAGCCTGTGGGGATACTGACCCACCACAGCAGCAGTATCAACAGCAGGACAATGCAGCCTGGGGGGATACTGACCCACCATAGCAGCAGTATCAAACAGCAGGACAATGCAGCCTGGGGGGATACTGACCCACCATAGCAGCAGTATCAACAGCAGGACAATGCAGCCTGGGGGGATACTGACCCACCATAGCAGCAGTATCAACAGCAGGACAATGCAGCCTGGGGGGATACTGACCCACCACAGCAGCAGTATCAACAGCAGGAGCAGGACAATGCCACCTGGGGGGATACTGACCCACCACAGCAGCAGTATCAACAGCAGGACAATGCAGCCTGGGGGGATACTGACCCACCACAGCAGCAGTATCAACAGCAGGAGCAGGACAATGCCACTTGGGGGGATACTGACCCACCACAGCAGCAGTATCAACAGCAGGACAATGCCACCTGTGGGGATACTGACCCACCACAGCAGCAGTATCAACAGCAGGACAATGCAGCCTGGGGGGATACTGACCCACCACAGCAGCAGTATCAACAGCAGGACAATGCAGCCTGTGGGGATACTGACCCACCACAGCAGCAGTATCAACAGCAGGACAATGCCACCTGTGGGGATACTGACCCACCACAGCAGCAGTATCAACAGCAGGACAATGCAGCCTGGGGATACTGACCCACCACAGCAGCAGTATCAACAGCAGGACAATGCCACCTGGGGGGATACTGACCCACCACAGCAGCAGTATCAAACAGCAGGACAATGCAGCCTGGGGGATACTGACCCACCACAGCAGCAGTATCAACAGCAGGAGCAGGACAATGCCACCTGGGGGGATACTGACCCACCATAGCAGCAGTATCAACAGCAGGAGCAGGACAATGCAGCCTGGTGGGATACTGACCCACCACAGCAGCAGTATCAACAGCAGGACAATGCAGCCTGGGGGGATACTGACCCACCACAGCAGCAGTATCAACAGCAGGACAATGCAGCCTGGGGGGGTACTGACCCACCACAGCAGCAGTATCAACAGCAGGACAATGCAGCCTGGGGATACTGACCCACCACAGCAGCAGTATCAACAGCAGGAGCAGGACAATGCAGCCTGGGGGGATACTGACCCACCACAGCAGCAGTATCAACAGCAGGAGCAGGACAATGCAGCCTGGGGGGATACTGACCCACCACAGCAGCAGTATCAACAGCAGGAGCAGGACAATGCAGCCTGGGGGGATACTGACCCACCATAGCAGCAGTATCAACAGCAGGAGCAGGACAATGCCACCTGGGGGGATACTGACTCACCACAGCAGCAGTATCAACAGCAGGACAATGCAGCCTGGGGGGATACTGACCCACCATAGCAGCAGTATCAACAGCAGGAGCAGGACAATGCAGCCTGGGGGGATACTGACCCACCACAGCAGCAGTATCAACAGCAGGACAATGCCACCTGGGGGGATACTGACCCACCATAGCAGCAGTATCAACAGCAGGACAATGCAGCCTGGGGGGATACTGACCCACCATAGCAGCAGTATCAACAGCAGGACAATGCAGCCTGGGGGGATACTGACCCACCATAGCAGCAGTATCAACAGCAGGAGCAGGACAATGCAGCCTGGGGGGATACTGACCCACCATAGCAGCAGTATCAACCGCAGGACAATGCCACCTGGGGGGATACTGACCCACCACAGCAGCAGTATCAACAGCAGCAGGACAATGCCACCTGGGGGGATACTGACCCACCACAGCAGCAGTATCAACAGCAGAAGCAGGACAATGCCACCTGGGGGGATACTGACCCACCATAGCAGCAGTATCAACAGCAGGAGCAGGACAATGCCACCTGGGGGGATACTGACCCACCATAGCAGCAGTATCAACAGCAGGAGCAGGACAATGCCACCTGGGGGGATACTGACCCACCACAGCAGCAGTATCAACAGCAGGACAATGCCACCTGGGGGGATACTGACCCACCATAGCAGCAGTATCAACAGCAGGAGCAGGACAATGCAGCCTGGTGGGATACTGACCCACCACAGCAGCAGTATGAACAGCAGGACAATGCCACCTGGGTGGATACTGACCCACCATAGCAGCAGTATCAACAGCAGGAGCAGGACAATGCAGCCTGGGGGGATACTGACCCACCATAGCAGCAGTATCAACAGCAGGAGCAGGACAATGCCACCTGGGGGGATACTGACCCACCATAGCAGCAGTATCAACAGCAGGACAATGCAGCCTGGGGGGATACTCACCCACCACAGCAGCAGTATCAACAGCAGGAGCAGGACAATGCCGCCCACAATGGCCAGCACGATGACCCAGATCTCCACTTTCTTGGACCCAGGCTTCAGGCGGTCAGTGTTCACTGTGGTGATGATCTGCAGCCACCATCACACACCATGAGGATACAGTGACTCATTGCCATGACTACAACAGTAAGAACATTATTACATACACATGTCAACCCCTTCATACACATGTCAACCCCTTCCCTGCCAGCCCAGTGTCTACTACAAAAGTAAAAACATTATTGCATACACATGTCAACCCCTTCCCTGCCAGCCCAGTGTCTACTACAAGAGTAAGAACATTATTGCATACACATGTCAACCCCTTCCCTGCCAACCCAGTGTCTACTACAAGAGTAAGAACATTATTGCATACACATGTCAACCCCTTCCCTGCCAGCCCAGTGTCTACCACAAGAGTAAGAACATTTGCCCCACATGGCCGAAAGGCCAAAGAGGGCGTAAAACATTATTTCTTCTTTCTTCATACACATGTCAGCCCCTTCCCTGCCAGCCCAGTGTCTACTACAAGAGTAAGAACATTATTACATACACATGTCAACCCCTTCATACACATGTCAGCCCCTTCCCTGCCAGCCCAGTGTCTACTACAAGAGTAAGAACATTATTACATACACATGTCAACCCCTTCCCTGCCAGCCCAGTGTCTACTACAAGAGTAAGAACATTATTGCATACACATGTCAACCCCTTCATACACATGTCAGCCCCTTCCCTGCCAGCCCAGTGTCTACTACAAGAGTAAGAACATTATTACATACACATGTCAACCCCTTCCCTGCCAGCCCAGTGTCTACTACAAGAGTAAGAACATTATTGCATACACATGTCAACCCCTTCATACACATGTCAACCCCTTCCCTGCCAGCCCAGTGTCTACTACAAGAGTAAGAACATTATTACATACACATGTCAACCCCTTCATACACATGTCAACCCCTTCCCTGCCAGCCCAGTGTCTACTACAAGAGTAAGAACATTATTACATACACATGTCAACCCCTTCATACACATGTCAACCCCTTCCCTGCCAGCCCAGTGTCTACTACAAGAGTAAGAACATTATTGCATACACATGTCAACCCCTTCCCTGCCAGCCCAGTGTCTACTACAAGAGTAAGAACATTATAAGTTATTTGGACTTGGGAATGCTACATGACTTTTGGGATGTCGAGGACAGTGTTCTTTAGCATACGAGAGCTTCAGCTCGAGTATGCTAAAGAACACGGTCTCGAGACATCCCAAAAGTCATGTACCATGCCCAAATCCAAATAACATATATATACCGATCTTACAATTTATATAAACACAGCAGAAAATCACAATGCATTGAAGAGGCGAGATGCGCCTCCATATAGATCTGAATCATAGCAACCGCTGCACCAACATAGCAAAATCCATTAATCCACAAAGAATAGAGTCCGCAGTTACAAGGTCGAGAGCTATTTTAATGCAAATTGAACAAATCTTCGCAATAGTAATTGTCATGCCCCGAATGATATTTAATGTTTAAAACTCTTATTGCACAGATTAAGACCATATGAATATTGTCATCACCCAAAGACGCATGTTTTGTTTGATGACGTAAAAGTGGTGCCGACGTGTGAGTAAGCAAGACAAGATCTTTTGGCTTTCTTCATAACAAAAGCGTGACGAACGCTCCGGTGGAAATCTAGTCGACTTTTGTACATCAAAACTTCAGAAGCTAATGATTACCAACAAAAATAGATAACAGCTGTAAATATCGTGTTGGTGTTGACAAACGGTAAATACATTCTAATGATATTAATTATGTTTGAATGCACGGACCTAATAATATTCATTATGTATTCTTGCACAAAAACTCACGCGCATTTTACACTGAGTTAAACGCATTAATGAAATGTAAATGATAATAATGAGATCTAAAAACAAGGAGTTAATGCGATAATTAGATGTTACAATAAGTGTTTTGGTGGCACTCGGCTGGGCCTTCTTTCTCATGTTTGGAGATCGGTATATTATTGCATGCACATGTCAACCTGTTCCCTGCCAGCCCAGTGTCTACTACAAGAGTAAGAACATTATTACATACACATGTCAACCCCTTCCCTGCCAGCCCAGTGTCTACTACAAGAGTAAGAACATTATTACATACACATGTCAACCCCTTCATACACATGTCAACCCCTTCCCTGCCAGCCCAGTGTCTACTACAAGAGAAAGAACATTATTACATACACATGTCAACCCCTTCCCTGCCAGCCCAGTGTCTATTACAGACAATATGATGTCACTGATGTTGTCATAACTTTGGATGTCACAATTCGGGAATGCTGGAAATTGCTTTAGAAGTCAGGAAAGATATACCTCTACTGTTTGGTCAGATTGAGTCTAATTGGTCTCTTTTCAATTTTACATTAAAAAGAAACAATCTCTCAATGTTATTTCCGACAATGAAAGAGTGAAGTGACTGGGATAGGTCAGCTAAAACTTGTAATCAAGAGAACAACCAATAGCCCATTCATAAGTTTAATTAGCTAAGATCCATGAAAGAGTGAATTGAAGTGACTGGGATAGGTCAGCTAAAGCTTGTAATCAAGAGAAACAACTAATAGCCCATTCATAAGTTTAATTAGTTAAGATCCATGAAAGAGTGAAGTGACTGGGATAGGTCAGCTAAAACTTGTAATCAAGAGAAACAACCAATAGCCCATTCATAAGTTTAATTAGTTAAGCATTCATAAGTTTAATTAGTTAAGATCCATGAAAGAGCGAAGTGACTGGGATAGGTCAGCTAAAGCTTGTAATCAAGAGAAACAACCAATAGCCCATTGATAAGTTAAGATCCATTAAGCATGCTAAAAGATACAAAAACCTAGTCACTTTTTAAAGACTAGTTTAATTCACTATTTGTAATTATGATTCACTATTAATTCACCATGCACTATAAGCACTGATAAGTGCAAACCTCCGCTGTATGAGTTAAAAAGGCAAGAACAAGCCCAGTAGTATATTAGCACTTCCAAATACAAATGGCCACCCTGGTGAATGAACGCTACTAGCTATATGAGTTAAAAAGGCAAGAACAAGCCCAGTAGTATATTAGCACTTCCAAATACAAATGGCCACCCTGGTGAATGAACGCTACTAGCTATATGTGTTAAAAAGGCAAGAACAAGCCCAGTAGTATATTAGTACTTCCAAATACAAATGGCCACCCTGGTGAATGAACGCTACTAGCTATATGTGTTAAAAAGGCAAGAACAAGCCCAGTAGTATATTAGCACTTCCAAATACAAATGGCCACCCTGGTGAATGAACGCTACTAGCTATATGAGTTAAAAAGGCAAGAACAAGCCCAGTAGTATATTAGCACTTCCAAATACAAATGGCCACCCTGGTGAACGAACGCTACTAGCTATATGTGTTAAAAAGGTAAGAACAAGCCCAGTAGTATATTAGCACTTCCAAATACAAATGGCCATCCTGGTGAATGAACACTAGCCCATTTTTGTTGCCAAAAAAATCAATATGCCCATCACAAAATAAACAAAGAAAATATACAACAAACAAACAGGCACACAACAAGTGTGATGTGACATTATTTTATTCACAAGAAAATATATACATAATCTAAAAACAGTCAAACCCTTTTTCATTAAACTTTTCCTGATATGAAAACTGTTTTCAACGCCTTTTTGGCTCACGTCGTTTTTTAAAACAAAGTGAGTCTATAGTATCGTACATGTTCGGTTGTGTGTCTGTGTGTATGTGTGTGTGTGTGTGTGTGTGTGTGTGTGTGTGTGTGTGTGTGTGTGTGTGTGTGTGTGTGTTGCGTCCGTGGCCCCGACCTTTAACCTTAACTCAAACCTTAACGTTGTCATTTTCTCTAAACATATAAGGCGTTAGAGGGTTAAAGTTAGCAGGATACTTGATTTTGACGTGAGCCTTCAAGTCACGATGATCAAAGCAGTCAGATACATTGATAAAGAACAAAATAAAGATAATCATTTGTTGCAGAGATTACTGTTGTGTTGTACCGAGTAGGAGATACTGGAAAGAAGACTCTCCATTAGACATACAAAAACGCTCTTTAAAAAGAAACACAAGACTTCAGGTGTGTACAAATAGGTACATTTTAACGTCGTCAACTTATATTTTCTGTAACAAATGGATGTACCGAGTGTGTGCGTTGACGGCTCGGTTGTTTCGCTTTATTTGCGCCTTTGAGTAACAGTTGTTCGTGTTCATTCGCACATCATCTCTGCGCATGCAATACTTAGCCTACCGCACTTCCGGCAACAAGGCCTAGGCCTAGAGAATAAGAGAACACGCCTTACCTCATAATCAAGACGACGTACTTAACATTTAGCCCACATTCATTTCAGTCTTGAAAAAAAATATACGGAAAATCCAGGGTTCGTCGATTTCACTGCCTTCGACGTACGAATCCTTTGTTAGGCCTAGACGATTGATCACCATGTGCAACGACTGTACAGGGGAAGATAAACATGGATGAGCTTGCTGGCTGTGACCTTGACCTTTGCTTTGTGGCAGAGGGGGGGGGGGGGGAAATTAACGAAACGAAAATAAAATATTAGGACTAATATAAAATATCTTACAGAAATGTAGATGATGTGGAACAAGTTTTCATCGCATGAACAATCAGTTTAAAACAGTAACAGATCAGGAGTATGGCCTTACGAATCACGCAACTTCAATTATTAATTTTCTAAGAGTAAGAGGCTTAGACCTACAGGCAAAGACTGTAGGCCTACTACAGGTGTCCGTAGACCCCCCTTACCCCAGGGGGGGTGGGGGGGGGGGGATTGGTCACTATGTTTTTTCTGAAAGCTTGGTCAATATGCTTTTTACTTGTTTGCCAAAAATAAAAATAGGGCTCCACTATGTTACATGCGCATATATAAACATACATATAATTAAATTTTAAAGAAAGGGGTAGGGGTAATTTAATGCATAGAAATAATTTTAATTTACACAGTAAAATAAAAATTAATTATGTTTTCAGATGCACAAGTGTCTACATAACAGTATTCTCTCTATACAGGCATGGGAATTGTCATGGGAATTCCCATGCCTGCTATAGTAATAAAAATCAGACGTGAGCCTTGCAGGCTTTGCCTCTTGTTCAACATAGTAATCTTATACAAGCAAGGAATTAACGCTCTCCAGACGTAGCCACATCATGCAGTGGTTTTTGTTTCTATCACTTCCCGACGTAACAACCACATATAGTGCCTGGGAATATCCTCATGTGGGGACGTAGCCACATCATGCAGTGGTTTTTGTTTCTATCACTTCCCGACGTAACAACCACATATAGTGCCTGGGAATATCCTCATGTGGGGACGTAGCAACCGCCTGTGGTGGCTTCAATTTAAAAAATCCCTGTCTTTTCCATGATCGCTCTAGGAGAAACTAACACCACAGTAACATGTTAACTTTGTACTGGCTCTCAGTTTGAATGCTGGCGGTTGGTATACGTGCTGGAATGCACGCTGTAATAGGAGAACCGTTACCATTTTCCTAGGATGCTGAGTGCGAGAGACATTCCAGACTGGGAAAGAATGCAGCCTACACTGGACGTACCTAAATAAAGGGAATTTGTACTGTGGAATACATTTTTAGAGGGGGCGGATTACGATGTACATAAAGGGGGGTTTCCAGCAGATTCCTAAGCACTTTACAGTTACGAACATTGCGTTATGGATGAACGATAAGTGTGTGTGTGTGTGTGTGAGTGTGTGTGTGAGTGTGTGTGTGTGTGTGTGTGTGTGTGTGTGTGTGTGTGTGTGTGTGTAGAGAGAGAGAGAGAGAGAGAGAGAGAGAGAGAGAGAGAGAGAGAGAGAGAGAGAGAGAGAGAGAGAGAGAGAGAGAGAGATTGTGTTTTGTTTTATTTTAGGCAACCAGGGGGTGGGGGCGTGGGGGGTTCCACACAACCAGGAAACCCCCTATAATCCGTCCTTGTTATAGGATGAAGTGAAAAGTTATACATAATGATAGAGAACATTAAAAAAAGAAATAAGCATCATCATGTTTTGCTCGTTTTACCTTTAGTTTGGTATTACAAAGACGGAAAAGAGAGTAAATTATTTTTTGTTACTCTGTTACCCATGTTCAGAGACAAGCACGACCAAACAGCATCAGCCAATGATTTATTTCTACCATAGCCGTTTAGTTCAGTGTTTGCACTTTCTGTTGATACCAAACACTTTATTGTTAGTATTTGTTTAGCTATCGGGGAAAAAATCAGAAAAGTGCTGAAATCTGCCGTCTACAGGGAATAGGTGGCAGCTGTGGGTGCCCGTCGCATGGGAAGTGATTCTCTGGCATGGCTACGTCGGGATAGTGTTAAAGGATAAACAAAATGTAAAATGTGGCCAAAATGACAATTAGTTGCTTTTATTGCTGCTGTTGTAGCTGTAATGAACTGACCGTCTCTCTGGCCATGGCAAACTTGCTGACATTGAAGGTGGCCAGTTTATAAGGCAGCGACTCGATGCGAGCTGTAGCACTGGACTGGATGAGATAGGACTGTGCGTTATCTCTTCTCTGAAACAATGAACATGCTGACATTGAAGGTGGCCAGTTTATAAGGCAGCGACTCGATGCGAGCTGTAGCACTGGACTGGATGAGATAGGACTGTGCGTTATCTCTTCTCTGAAACAATGAACATGGTGACATTGAAGGTGGCCAGTTTATAAGGCAGCGACTCGATGCGGGCTGTAGCACTGGACTGGATGAGATAGGACTGTGCGTTATCTCTTCTCTGAAACAATGAACATGCTGACATTGAAGGTGGCCAGTTTATAAGGCAGCGACTCGATGCGAGCTGTAGCACTGGACTGGATGAGATAGGACTGTGCGTTATCTCTTCTCTGAAACAATGAACATGGTGACATTGAAGGTGGCCAGTTTATAAGGCAGCGACTCGATGCGGGCTGTAGCACTGGACTGGATGAGATAGGACTGTGCGTTATCTCTTCTCTGAAACAATGAACATGCTGACATTGAAGGTGGCCAGTATATAAGGCAGCGACTCGATGCGGGCTGTAGCACTGGACTGGATGAGATAGGACTGTGCGTTATCTCTTCTCTGAAACAATGAACATGCTGACATTGAAGGTGGCCAGTATATAAGGCAGCGACTCGATGCGGGCTGTAGCACTGGACTGGATGAGATAGGACTGTGCGTTATCTCTTCTCTGAAACAATGAACATGCTGACATTGAAGGTGGCCAGTATATAAGGCAGCGACTCGATGCGGGCTGTAGCACTGGACTGGATGAGATAGGACTGTGCGTTATCTCTTCTCTGAAACAATGAACATGCTGACATAGGTGGCCAGTCTATAAGGCAGCGACTGGACTGGATGAGATAGGACTGTGCGTTATCTCTTCTCTGAAACTATGAACATGCATACATGCATATTTTGATTAATTGATATGTCAAAATGGTCTTAAAACAAGCTATGACATTTATCATATTCTATACTTTATAAATAAATAACGCGCAAGTTTGACATACAAATCTATGCAGGTGTGAATTTTTATTTTTATCTAAACGGTGTTAGATCTGCAAATTCTGAGCTCAACTTCGGTGTGCCCCAGGGCTCGGTGCTCGGGCCTGTTCTTTTTACTATGCATACCAGCCCCCTCAGCTTTCTTATTGCACAGTTAAGCACTCAGTACCATTTCTTTGCTGATGACTCTCAGCTCTATCGTTCAGCGCAGCTTGAAAATCTTGCTTCCACTAGTGATTATCTTCAGGCATGTATAGAGAGAGTGGCTGAGCGGATGTATGGAAATAAACTTAAAATGAATGATGAAAAGACTGAAGCAATGTGCGTAGGATCAAAATCACAATGCAAAGATATTACACTGAAAACCATGTCTGTGCATAAATCTGAGATTCCATTTTCTTTTTCTGTGAAAAACCTGGGGATTTTTCTAGATCAGTCCCTTACTATGGAAGTACACGTGAACCAAGAGGAATTGAATTTGTATTGCTTAAAGTCTTAGAACTTTTATGTTAGAAATTTGTATTGCTTAAAATCTTAGTGCTTGTATCTTAGAAATGTGAATTTATATTGCTTAATGTTTTTAGTGCTTTTATCTTCTGATTTCTTATTGATTATGTTCTCTTGGTTTCCTAACGCTCTGTCTGCCTATCCTCTCTCTCTCCCTCCCCCCCCTTCCCCTCTGTCTCTCTCTCTCCCTCCCGCCCCCTCTCTCTCTTTCTTTCTGCCTCTCCGTCTTACTCCTGTCAAAGTTTGCCCTGCCCATTTGTCTCCGCCTTTTTGTCTGTCTAACCCTGACCCCCCCCCCCCCTAACCCTGAACCCTCCACCTCCTCCCTCTCTCTCCTCTCTCTCTCTCTCTCTCTCTCTCTCTCTCTCTCTCTCTCTCTCTCTCTCTCTCTCTCTCTCATGTGTTATTAAATAATGCTACTATAATTTATATATCATTTTTATGAAACATTGTGTGTCAATTTGTTAATTTTTATTCAATTTTTTTATATGGTTTCATCAATGTTTGTAAAGCACTGAGAGCTTGCTTTTAGCATGGTTTTTTATTGCGCTATATAAGTGAAATTATTATTATTATTATTATCCCTGCAGAATTGATTGCTGTTACTGAATGAAAATGGTTACACACACACTTAC
>JAGGCT020004072.1:17500-30000 GCA_017654935.2 Phymorhynchus buccinoides
ACTGCAGAGAAAACACATGGAGAACTAGAGAATGAACAATGCACTGTATCACCATGCAGCGCAGACAACTGCAGAGAAAACACATGGAGAATTAGAGAATGAACAATGCACTGTATCACCGTGCAGCACAGACAACTGCAGAGAAAACACATGGAGAAGTAGAGAATGAACAATGCACTGTATCACCGTGCAGCGCAGACAACTGCAGAGAAAACACATGGAGAATTAGAGAATGAACAATGCACTGTATCACCGTGCAGCACAGATGACTGCAGAGAAAACACATGGAGAACTAGAGAATGAACAATGCACTGTATCACCGTGCAGCGCAGATGACTGCAGAGAAAACACATGGAGAACTAGAGAATGAACAATGCACTGTATCACCGTGCAGCGCAGACGACTGCAGAGAAAACACATGGAGAACTAGAGCATGAACAATGCACTGTATCACTGTGCAGCGCAGACAACTGCATAGAAAACACATGGAGAACTAGAGAATGAACAATGCACTGTATCACCATGCAGCACAGATGACTGCATAGAAAACACATGGAGAACTAGAGAATGAACAATGCACTGTATCACCGTGCAGCGCAGATGACTGCAGAGAAAACACATGGAGAACTAGAGCATGAAAACGCAATATTAAGCAGCCACACATCAGCATTTTCAGCTCCAGTGACCTTGACTCTTAACCAATGACCATGTTCGAGCTTGGCCTAGATAACCTAACTACCATATTTTTTGACAATAAGGCGCACCTGATTATAAGGCGCACCCCCAAAATTGTACACAAAACTCAGATTTTGTTCTTATACTTCTTTACTATATTACTAGTCACATTATAAGGCGCAGGGGTCTCAGTCCGGGGAAAACAGTATCGCCTTATAGTCCGACAAATATGGTACCTGTCCGCATGCAAAACTTGAGGGTCCTAGGTCCCTCCGTTGAAACGCTATTGTGGTAGCGTACATACCTACACACAAACACACACATACATAGTCAGAACACACAGTAGTGTACATACCTACACACAAACACATACATACATAGTCAGAACACACAGTAGTGTACATACTTACACACAAACACACACATACATAGAACACACAGTAGTGTACATACCTACACACAAACACATACATACATAGTCAGAACACACAGTAGTGTACATACCTAAACACATACATACATAGAACACACAGTAGTGTACATACTTACACACAAACACATACATACATAGTCAGAACACACAGTAGTGTACATACCTACACACAAACACATACATACATATAGAACACACAGTGGTGTACATACCTACACACAAACACATACATACATAGTCAGAACACACAGTAGTGTACATACCTACACACAAACACATACATACATACATTGTCAGAACACACAGTAGTGTACATACCTACACACAAACACACACTTACATAGTCAGAACACACAGTAGTGTACGTACATACCTACACACAAACACATACATACATAGTCAGGAACACACAGTAGTGTACATACTTACACACAAACACACACATACATAGTCAGAACACACAGTAGTGTACATACCTACACACAAACA
Organism: Phymorhynchus buccinoides; assembly: GCA_017654935.2. Lineage (NCBI taxonomy): Eukaryota > Metazoa > Mollusca > Gastropoda > Neogastropoda > Raphitomidae > Phymorhynchus > Phymorhynchus buccinoides. Next base: position 19,098 of record JAGGCT020004072.1, read on the forward strand.
CACACTTACATAGTCAGAACACACAGTAGTGTACGTACATACCTACACACAAACACATACATACATAGTCAGGAACACACAGTAGTGTACATACTTACACACAAACACACACATACATTGTCAGAACACACAGTAGTGTACATACCTACACACAAACACATACATACATACATTGTCAGAACACACAGTAGTGTACATACCTACACACAAACACACACTTACATAGTCAGAACACACAGTAGTGTACATACATACCTACACACAAATACATACATACATAGTCAGGAACACACAGTAGTGTACATACTTACACACAAACACACACATACATAGTCAGAACACACAGTAGCGTACATACCTACACACAAACACACACATACATAGTCAGAACACACAGTAGTGTACGTACATACTTACACACAAACACACACATACATAGTCAGAACACACAGTAGCGTACATACCTACACACAAACACACACATACATAGTCAGAACACACAGTAGTGTACGTACATACCTACACACAAACACACACATACATAGTCAGAACACACAGTAGTGTACATACCTACACACAAACACATTCATACATAGTCAGAACACACAGTGGTGTACATACCTACACACAAACACATACATACATAGTCAGGAACACACAGTAGTGTACATACCTACACACAAACACATACATACATAGTCAGAACACACAGTAGTGTACATACCTACACACAAACACATACATACATAGTCAGAACACACAGTAGTGTACATACCTACACACAAACACATACATACATAGTCAGGAACACACAGTAGCGTACATACCTACACACAAACACATACATACATAGTCAGGAACACAAAGTAGCGTACACACCTACACACAAACACATGAGACAAACTCCACTGAAAACATTAAGCAGCGTTCACTTCGCAGCTGCTTAACAATACGGTTACTGTAATTTACGGACTGTAAGGCAATACTTTCTTTTCCCAGACTGAGACCCCTGCGCCTTATAATGTGACTAATAAAATAGTAAGAAAATATAATAACAAAATCTGTATTTTTGTAAACATTTGGGGGTGTGTATTATAATAATTAATAAAGGGGCGCCTTATAGTCCGAAATATACAAAACAGTGTGAAAATAGGGGAAACGTCACACAGGCAGATTACAGTAAGAGCGACAAATGGCTTTCCCAGCAGTATATGTCAAAATATACAATAACAAAAATAGGAGGGTGTCAAAACATACAACAATAAAAATAGGTTAGGTAGGGGAACCCATATCAGACTTACCAGTATATGTCAAAACATACAACAATAAAAATAGGTTAGGTAGGGGGAACCCATATCAGACTTACCAGTATATGTCAAAACATACAACAATAAAAATAGGTTAGGTAGGGGGAACCCATATCAGACTTACCAGTATATGTCAAAACATACAACAATAAAAATAGGTTAGGTAGGGGAACCCATATCAGACTTACCAGTATATGTCAAAACATACAACAATAAAAATAGGTTAGGTAGGGGGAACCCATATCAGACATACCAGTATATGTCAAAACATACAACAATAAAAATAGGTTAGGTAGGGGAACCCATATCAGACATACCAGTATATGTCAAAACATACAACAATAAAAATAGGTTAGGTAGGGGAACCCATATCAGACATACCAGTATATGTCAAAACATACAACAATAAAAATAGGTTAGGTAGTGGAACCCATATCAGACTTACCAGTATATGTCAAAACATACAACAATAAAAATAGGTTAGGTAGGGGAACCCATATCAGACTTACCAGTATATGTCAAAACATACAACAATAAAAATAGGTTAGGTAGGGGGAACCCATATCAGACTTACCAGTATATGTCAAAACATACAACAATAAAAATAGGTTAGGTAGGGGGAACCCATATCAGACTTACCAGTATGACACTGTCACCTTTCCTAGATTTTTCGTAATCATCCTGATCACTGGGAAGCACTATTTGAAAGCTGCTGCCGTCTCGTTGAGCAAATCCGTATTTCTGAAATGATAGAAATAACATCACTTTTTTGTGTGTGACAATATAATATGTACAGCGCAAAATAATATTGTCATCTGATTTAATTGGCTGAAAGCAAATACAAAAGTATAATTACCAGTTTTATAATGTCCCTTGTATCAGTTTAAAAACAAATTGTTTAAAAAAGATCTACATAAATTAAACTTCCAACCCAAATTATAGTTATATGTAAAGTAGCCTACATAGTAGGGTGGGCGCTATATAATTGTTCCTCATTATTATTATTAAAGCACTTATTGCCCCACATGGCCGAAAGGCCAAAGAGGGCGTAAACCATTATTTCCGATTATTAAAGTAAGTGTAAACATTTTATACTATTAAATTGTATCCAGACAGTCAATCTTAAACAATACAATTATCTAAAGAGGGATGGAGAGTCAGAGGTGAATGTATAGGAGATGTGGAGATGGGATCAGAGAAGACCCCATTCTTGCATATACCATCCTCCATCAACAAGTTGATGATTATAACGCTTAGTACCTAGGAGGCTTCCAAATCAACAGTACACTTGTGTAAATCAGTTGCTGCCCAGATGATCAGCTTGAAAGAGAGACTTACCAATAAACTTGCATGTAGTTGTCAAAGAAATCAAACAATTTTACAGTTGGTGTTGGATTGGACACGCTGTCCTTAGCACTGCTGTATCTATTGCCCTGAGTCCACCTTTTATGTGTGATGCAGAGGAGACATGACTGCACCACACTTCACAGTTGATGTTGGATTGGACACACTGTCCTTAGCACTGCTGTATCTATTGCCCTGAGTCCACCTTTTATGTGTGATGCAGAGGAGACATGACTGCACCACACTTCACAGTTGGTGTTGGATTGGACACGCTGTCCTTAGCACTGCTGTATCTATTGCCCTGAGTCCACCTTTTATGTGTGATGCAGAGGAGACATGACTGCACCACACTTCACAGTTGGTGTTGGATTGGACACGCTGTCCTTAGCACTGCTGTATCTATTGCCCTGAGTCCACCTTTTATGTGTGATGCAGAGGAGACATGACTGCACCACACTTCACAGTTGGTGTTGGATTGGACACGCTGTCCTTAGCACTGCTGTATCTATTGCCCTGAGTCCACCTTTTATGTGTGATGCAGAGGAGACATGACTGCACCACACTTCACAGTTGGTGTTGGATTGGACACGCTGTCCTTAGCACTGCTGTATCTATTGCCCTGAGTCCACCTTTTATGTGTGATGCAGAGGAGACATGACTGCACCACACTTCACAGTTGGTGTTGGATTGGACACGCTGTCCTTAGCACTGCTGTATCTATTGCCCTGAGTCCACCTTTTATGTGTGATGCAGAGGAGACATGACTGCACCACACTTCACAGTTGGTGTTGGATTGGACACGCTGTCCTTAGCACTGCTGTATCTATTGCCCTGAGTCCACCTTTTATGTGTGATGCAGAGGAGACATGACTGCACCACACTTCACAGTTGGTGTTGGGTTGGACACGCTGTCCTTAGCACTGCTGTATCTATTGCCCTGAGTCCACCTTTTATGTGTGATGCAGAGGAGACATGATTGCACCACACTTCACAGTTGGTGTTGGGTTGGACACGCTGTCCTTAGCACTGCTGTATCTATTGCCCTGAGTCCACCTTTTATGTGTGATGCAGAGGAGACATGACTGCACCACACTTCACAGTTGGTGTTGAGTTGGACACGCTGTCCTTAGCACTGCTGTATCTATTGCCCTGAGTCCACCTTTTATGTGTGATGCAGAGGAGACATGGCAGCACCACACTTTCAAGCATTAACATTTCACAGAAACAATCAGAACTGATTTCCTTTTCAAAGACATATACATGTAAGTGACATTTTTAAAGGGCACAGAAAAGATAATCTCAATGTGAAAAGTTCAATTGTTTTTTCTTTCTTCCTTTTCTTTGCTTTTTAAAAAGTTTTTATTTGCCACCAAATACTTCCTTCCCAAAGCTGTTTCTAGATTGCAAACATGGTTGCGCCTGTCTGAATAGGTTATCTCCCTTCCCTTATAGCAGCAGAACAGCGCAGGTACAAGCCCACTAACCCATAGCAGTGCATACAACATGCAACACGTTGATCTCCCTTCCCTTATAGCAGCAGAACAGCGCAGGTACAAGCCCACTAACCCATAGCAGTGCATACAACATGCAACACGTTGATCTCCCTTCCCTTATAGCAGCAGAACAGCGCAGGTACAAGCCCACTAACCCATAGCACTGCATACAACATGCAACACGTTGATCTCCCTTCCCTTATAGCAGCAGAACAGCACAGGTACAAGCCCACTAACCCATAGCAGTGCATACAACATGCAACACGTTGATCTCCCTTCCCTTATAGCAGCAGAACAGCACAGGTACAAGCCCACTAACCCATAGCAGTGCATACAACATGCAACACGTTGATCTCCCTTCCCTTATAGCAGCAGAACAGCACAGGTACAAGCCCACTAACCCATAGCAGTGCATACAACATGCAACACGTTGATCTCCCTTCCCTTATAGCAGCAGAACAGCACAGGTACAAGCCCACTAACCCATAGCAGTGCATACAACATGCAACACGTTGCTCAATAGCTGACAGTGATAAAAGCAGCTCTTTGGCTACAAAAATCTACTTTTGACAATTTCTTCATTGGAAACTGTGTAATGAATTAAACTGGCTGATGAAGAGAACCTTGAAAATGTTACTTGTGCTTATTGTGAGGATCAACCAGTCATCTCATCCACTGATAAAGGCACAGCAAGAATGTCATCCTCATATCCGAGGGACAACCGTGACGAATCTCACACCGATAATAAAGGCCATATTAATTATGCTTACATTGTCACTGCTTAAAGTCTTTTATACACGCTATAACCTAACTGCTTGTTTTGGGGGTTGTTGTTTTTCCAGCCTACTGACTTGATTAAACTTTTATTTTATACTATCTAGACTTTGCCAGTAAAATGGTGTGTACAGGGCTGCCAACCCTAAATTTGTGAATCAGGGACAAACGACTCTCAAATCAGGGACACAGCCTGATTTTCAGGGACATTTTAATAATGATCAGAAATTAAGTACAGTACCCACCACAACTTGACATAACAACGGCGCACATCATCCCTACCACCAGACTTTATCAAAAAATCACACGCACAAATTTCACAAAAAGCGTAAGTTTCGCCTTTTCTTTCTGACACAATGAAAGGCCATTTATCTGTGTATGTCTCTCGAAATAAACAGGAACGCTTTGAAACTTTTTCTTTCTTAGAAGAAGAATCATCTTCACACGACCGTTTAGACGTCATTTTTTCAACCTTGACTAAACTGGCTACAATAGCCAATGAAAATTTGGCTATAACAATGAAAATTTGGCTATAACAATGAAAATTTGGCTCCAACAGCCAATGAGAATTGATTTAGCTGAAGATTTAACCAATCAGAATAACTCTCTGTAAAGAAGTTGATAGCGTATGATAAAAATAGGCGCAAACCATGATCTGTGGCGTGAACCGAAACCTAGCGCTACGTAAGCGGTAGACAGGCGGAAAAAATGCACGCTTCCACGATTTTATCGATTTTCCGGGACGGTCATTCAAAAATTGGGACAAACGGGACAGGTCATGCTTTTCGCAAAAATCTGGGACAAATACGGCTACGCAGGGACGGTTGGCAGCCCTGTGTGTATAATGAGGCTTTATACTGAAAATTATCTTCCCCTGATTCGTCACTATGTGGCACTTGCACGTAGGCCCTAAAGCCCACACGGCTTAGGCATCCATTGTTGCTAGGTCTACTCTCTCTCTCTCTAGCTCATGTCTCTCTCTCTCTCTCTCTATCTCTCTCTCTCTCCCTCCTTCTCTCTCTCTAGGGCTGGGTGCAAAAAAGTATGTATACTTATCTCATTACCCTGTATAAATAAAATTTCGTTCGTTCGTTCGTTCGTTCGTTCGTTCGTTCTCTATCTCTCTCTGTCTGTCTCTCTCTCCCTCCCTCCTTCTCTCTCTCTCTCTCCCTCCTTCTCTCTCTCTCTCTCTCTCTCTCTCCCTCCTTCTCTCACTCTCTCTGTCTCTGTTTTCTCTCTCTCCTTCTCTCTCTGTCTCTCTATATAGATTAATGGATTGTTATTAAGAAGAACATTTAAATTATGCCCTGTATGCAATGTTGTCGAAGATGAAAGTCACTTTATTTATGTATGCCATTTGTACTCTGATATCAGAAGCAAATATCTAAGTGGAGCAACTGGTCAGTACACCAATGTTTTAAAAAATGGATCTGTAGCGACAGTCAGGAAACTCTCTTTGTACCTGTTTTATGCTATTCGCAAAAGAAAATAATGATGATAACGCATAATGTCAAAATGCTCTAGGACATCAAGTCCCATTTTGTGTCTTCAAACTTTCATTGATATCTGTGGTACCATTAATGTTCAAATGTGCCAGTACTATATGTATATGCGTGTTTATGTATGACTTTGGCCTGGCTTTTCTAAGGGCCAGTGGCCTATAGATATTAAAAATACTGTTCATTGTTCTCTCTGTCTCTCTCTCTCACCACCCTTATCTTTCCCTCCTTCTCTCTCTCTGTCTCTCTCTCTCTCTCTCCCAAGGACAGATTGGAAGACTAGGCGTTGCCTAAAATCTTTACCCTTGAAAAATAAAGTTCAAGTTTTCAAGTTTTGCCTCCTTCTCTCTCTCTCTCCCTCCTTCTCTCTGTGTGTCTCTCTCTCCCTCCTTCTCTCTCTCTGTGTCTCTCTCCTCCATTTTAACCCTTTCATCGCCGCTGTCGCCTAATCTTTACCCTTGAAAAATAAAGTTCAAGTTTTCAAGTTTTGCCTCCTTCTCTCTCTCTCTCCCTCCTCTCTCTCTCTCTCTCTCTCTCTCTCTGTGTCTCTCTCCTCCATTTTAACCCTTTCATCGCCGCTGTCGCCTAATCTTTACCCTTGAAAAATAAAGTTCAAGTTTTCAAGTTTTGCCTCCTTCTCTCTCTCTCTCCCTCCTTCTCTGTGTGTCTCTCTCTCCCTCCTTCTCTCTCTCTGTGTCTCTCTCCTCCATTTTAACCCTTTCATCGCCGCTGTCGCCTCTTGGCACAACAATGATTTAACACCCATGTCACTGAAAGGCAATAAATGAGGGTCTGCTGACCAATTACCTTATGTTCTTAATTTTGGGAGGTAAGGACAGGCCTTATTTTATGCATGTCATAGAGGAATCCCCAATACTGCAGACAAAATCTTTTCTCTACCCGGTTAAGTTTAATGGTAAATTTTGGCTGAGGAATGGCTGGCGTGGAAAGGGTTAAGGCCACATGATCTGCGACATGCTCAAAATGTTTCTGCTAGACATCTGAATTGTCCATTTTGTTCTGTTGTTGAAAGTGAAATACATTTTGTGCTTGTATGCTCTAAATATAAAGACCTTAGAGAAAGATATATTCCAGCAAAGTTTTACAGATATCCATCAAGCTTTAGATTATCTCTTCTCTTTGCAAATGAGAACAGTATAATCGTCAATAATTTTGCCACTTATGTCCATAAATCCTTGCAGTTAAGACGGTTATCGTTAATGACGTAATTAGTTATTGTTGATTTGAGTTCTTTCGTTATTCATGTCTTTGTGTATTATGTCATTTTTTATTTATGACAACTACAATTTTTCCTGTCACTTTTTTGTATCTCACCTCCAGTGATATGGGCCAAAGGCCTAATCATTAAACAATTTGTTCATTTGTTCATTTTGTTCATTGTTGTTCTCTCTCTCCTTCTCTCTCTCTCGCTCTCAAGTGAACAGAGGGCCTCATGTGAAAGCGCCACCTACATAAAATTATCGCCCTTGGGCAACACGAAGAAGTAAAAAGCCTCATTCAATATACTAAGCCATAAATGCAAATGATAACAGTCATAGGTATTCAATAGACTGGTCGCACCTTGGACTGTTCACTAGAAGTGTCTGCCATGACAATAACTTATGCCCTTACACACCCCATTGACTCAACGCTAGTAAAAGAAGTGATTTCACATTTTCAACAACCATATTTCATGGACAATAAGGCAATACGTTTTGCTCCACGCTGAAACCCCTGTGCCCCCAACAATGGCTATACTGAGTTAGTAAGAAACAATTCGAACTAAATAAGAATTTTGGGGGCAATGTCCATGAAATATATATTTGTTTTATTGATGCCTCGTGCATCCATATGTGGAGCTGTATGACCCCGCCCCCTCCATGAGTCTCTACCCTGTGGGACTACTGGGGGAGTCTTTTGTACAAATCCCCTACCTTCTGGAATGTATGTCTGTGCTTGTAACTTCCTCGAATCTGTCGCTCTCTTTAACTCTGCCTTTTCCCTTTGCTTTCTGTCATCTACTATCTTTCTGACTTATTGGCCCATTCTGCCTTTTTCCAAAACAAAAACAAATCTTCCAAATAATTTTCTCCTTTGAGCTCCTCTGAAATCGGAATGTGTTGGCTGTATAGAGCGGGAAGACCAGTGAAAACTGACAAAAACAGACACACGCGTACCTGACCCATTATGGCCTTATGGCCTGGGAACACAGAAGAAGAAGAAGCAAAGGAAAATAACAATTGGGTGTAACATGTTTGGGGGTTGCACCTGATAATAAGGTGCGCCTTCTAGTCCATGGAATATGGTGCACATATATCAAGGGTGGGCAGGCCGGTGCAGGGCACTGTCCATGAAATATGGTGCACATATATTAAGGGTGGGCAGGCCTGTGCAGGGCACTGTCCATGAAATATGGTGCACATATATCAAGGGTGGGCAGGCCGGTGCAGGGCACTGTCCATGAAATATGGTGCACATATATCAAGGATGGGCAGGCCTGTGCAGGGCACTGTCCATGAAATATGGTGCACATATATCAAGGATGGGCAGGCCTGTGCAGGGCACTGTCCATGAAATATGGTGCACATATATCAAGGGTGGGCAGGCCTGTGCAGGGCACTGTCCATGAAATATGGTGCACATATATCAAGGATGGGCAGGCCTGTGCAGGGCACTGTCCATGAAATATGGTGCACATATATCAAGGGTGGGCAGGCCTGTCCAGGGCACTGTCCATGAAATATGGTGCATATATATCAAGGATGGGCAGGCCGGTGCAGGGCACTGTCCATGAAATATCTTCTTTTTTTTTATTGAACTTTTTTTTTCCATGTTACAAATTTCATGAAGACAAAGACACACACACATACCTACACACACAGTGACATAATAGTTATAAGAAAAATTATGACTATAGTAGAAATTCCATCTCTATCATAACTGTCACCAATATAATTGATAACACAAACCATAAATGATTAAATCAGGGGTGAGTACAGGGGGTACAAGTATAAATGGGCAAGGGTACATGTATAGAGTTATAAATCATCAAAATTTCAAAGTTTAGGCTCCCCCCAAGAAGAGCAGAAAGTATACATAGTGACAACCCCCCCTGCACACCTACACACACACACACACACAATCAGTACCATATACACTCATGAATACTACATTATCTTCTAAGCTAGATCCCTCCCTCCCAAACCCTATCCTTAGGTGGGGTACATCTATAGGGTTACTCAGCTGAAAAGAAATGAGAGGGGGAAAAAAAAAAAGGAAAAAAAAGTCAACTAGTACTAGCAGTAGAATATTAATGATTATGCATTTATATTGACAAAACATTAGGTGCCGGCCACAACCTATTGAGAGAAAAAAAAGAAAAAAAAAGCCCCCAAAAACATAACGAGCAGCATCTTATTTAACACCAAATCAACATTACACATAAAAAGGATTATACAAATATTGAAATAAATCATGTCAGTTTTGCAAAAGCAGGACAAACCAAATGGTGAATTTATGAAATTACTTCAAGATATGGAAACCAATTTTCTTCAAACTGTCTTGCAGTATAATTTAGAATAGATGAGTATTTTTCTATATTGTGTCTATATTTTAAAATGGCAACAAAAGCCTGCAGGTCCATGAAATATGGTGCATATATATCAAGGATGGGCAGGCCTGTGCAGGGCACTGTCCATGAAATATGGTGCACATATATCAAGGATGGGCAGGCCGGTGCAGGGCACTGTCCATGAAATATGGTGCACATATATCAAGGGTGGGCAGGCCTGTGCAGGGCACTGTCCATGAAATATGGTGCACATATATCAAGAATGGGCAGGCCTGTGCAGGGCACTGTCCATGAAATATGGTGCATATGTATCAAGGGTGGGCAGGCCTGTGCAGGGCACTGTCCATGAAATATGGTGCATATGTATCAAGGGTGGGCAGGCCTGTGCAGGGCACTGTCCATGAAATATGGTGCATATATATCAAGGGTGGGCAGGCCTGTGCAGGGCACTGTCCATGAAATATGGTGCATATATATCAAGGATGGGCAGGCCTGTGCAGGGCACTGTCCATGAAATATGGTGCACATATATCAAGGGTGGGCAGGCCGGTGCAGGGCACTGTCCATGAAATATGGTGCACATATATCAAGGATGGGCAGGCCTGTGCAGGGCACTGTCCATGAAATATGGTGCATATATATCAAGGGTGGGCAGGCCTGTGCAGGGCACTGTCCATGAAAGATGGTGCACATATATCAAGGATGGGCAGGCCGGTGCAGGGCACTGTCCATGAAATATGGTGCACATATATCAAGGGTGGGCAGGCCTGTGCAAGGCACTGTCCATGAAATATGGTGCACATATATCAAGGGTGGGCAGGCGGGTGCAAGGCACTGTCCACTCACGGTGGCGTTGTGGGGCGTAATGATGACCACGCTGCAGGTCCCCGTGCCGTTCACCTTCACCTTGCCCTC
>JAGGCT020004072.1:35000-50705 GCA_017654935.2 Phymorhynchus buccinoides
CCATTATGCACCTAAGTAAGAAATAGTTAGGCCCAGCATGTCCATATTCAGCTGGAAAAAAACTTTGTAGGTGTTTCTTTTTAAAAAAGACACGAGAATGGACCAGTGAGGCAGAATGATAGTAGATGACAGCAAGCAAAGGAAAAGGCAGTCAAAGTCAAAGAAAGTGGCACATTAGAGGAAGCTACAAGGACAGAACTTCCAAAAGGTGGGGGAACTATTTGTACAAAAGACCCCCTGGTATCCCTATGTGGGGGAAAGGCTTTCACTCACGATTGCTAAAACCAATCTCTGACTGCATTTCAGTATCTTCAGAAATACTGTGACATCAAAGTTAGAAATACTGTGACAGACAGTCGTGGAGACCATAAGTGTGTTCTACCCATCAGTCGGTCAGAAATACTGTGACAGACAGTGGTGGAGACCATAAGTGTGCTCTACCCATCAGTCGGTCAGAAATACTGTGACAGACAGTGGTGGAGACCCTACCTGATATGTGTGCTCTACCCATCAGTCGGTCAGAGATACTGTGACAGACAGTCGTGGAGACCCTACCTGATAAGTGTGCTCTACCCATCAGTCGGTCCAGAAATACCGTGACAGACAGTGGTGGAGACCCTACCTGATAAGTGTGCTCTACCCATCAGTCAGTCAGAAATACTGTGACAGACAGTGGCGGAGACCCTACCTGATAAGTGTTTGCTCTACCCATCAGTCAGAAATACTGTGACAGACAAACAACAACAACAACATACAGTATTTATACGGGCGCTGAATCTTGATAGAAATCAAATCAAAAGCGCACACACACACGTTAGCATTCAAAGCGCATTCAAAACACAGCAAAACGCAATACAACGCGAACACACACAGATAACATAAATGGAATATAGCAGAAACAGACCTAATGGCAAGAGAGAGAAGATAAAGAGAGAGGAGCTTTAATGACGGGGAACTAACAGGTGGGTTTTGAGGTTGGAGCTTTGAAAGCAGAGAGAGAGTCGGTCGCTGACGGAGGGAGAGAGGAAGTTTGTTCCAGGAGGTCGGTCCTGAGACAGCAAAAGAGCGCCGACCAACAGTTGAAAGCTTATACCTAGGGATCTGGAGAGAAAGAGGGTCAGAAACTGAACGTAAAGTGCGAGCTGGCGTATAGATGGAAATATTGTCACAGAGGTAAGATGGAGCAGCTTTATGAATAGATTTATAGCAAAGTGTGTTTAATTTTATACTCAATTCTGTCTGCGACAGGAAGCCAGTGCAAAGAACGCAGAAGAGGGCTAACATGATCGAACTTTTTCTTCCTAAGGACAAGACGAGCAGCTGTGTTTTGAATACGCTGGAGACAAGATAGAGAAGAGACTGATAGGCCAGAAAGGAGAGCATTACAGTAGTCAATACGAGATAGGATGAGGGAAGTAACAAGCTTTGCTGTGGCTTCATCTGAGAGGTATTTACGAATATAGCCAATGCAACGAATTTGATAGTAGCAGGACTGACAGGTCTGAGTCAGGAAACTCTGCATGGAAAGAGTATTGTCCAAAGTGACACCTAAGTTTTTTGACTGAGTCTGAGAGGGGAATGATATTGTTACCCAGTTGGATTGACTCTATGGAAACAGAGGCTAGTTTGTTTTTTGTCCCTACAAGCATTGCTTCGGTTTTTTCACCATTTAATTGAAGTTTATTTTGAACCATCCAATTTTGAATATCAATATAGCAGTTGTTACTTTCTGAAAGAATGGAATCTAGATCTTCAGGGGTTGTACTGTTTTGGAGTTGTGAGTCATCTGCATAGAAGTGATGTTTCATGTTGTGCTGGTCGATGACATTGGCAAGAGGTGACGTATACAAAGTAAACAAGACAGGACCAAGCACAGACCCCTGGGGGACTCCACAAGAAAGCCTAACCTGTTCAGACTGACGACCATTGACCAGAACTGATTGAAAACGATCAGAAAGGTAAGAGGAAAACCAAGAAAGAGCAGGGCCCTTAATTCCAAAAGTATGTTCAAGACGAGACAGAAGAATGGAGTGGTCTATGGTATCAAAGGCAGCAGAGAGATCAAGAAGTGTCAAAAGAGAGATTTGACCAGCATCAGAAGCAAGTAAGAGGTCATTGACGATTTGAACAAGGGCTGTTTCAGTACTGTGGTTGGTTCTATAGGCAGACTGATAAGGATGATGAAGATTGTTTGAGGTTAGATGATCGTTAAGTTGTTTCAGAACAGTCTTCTCAAGGAGTTTGGAGAGAAAAGGGAGGTTAGATACAGGTCTGTAGTTTTTTCAGATTATTAGGATCCAGATTGTTCTTCTTGAGAAGGGGCCTTACAAGAGCGGTTTTGAAAGCAGAAGGAAACACACCTGAAACTAAAGAAGAATTGATGATGTTGGTGATTGATGGCAGAAGGTGTTGATAGATTTGTGAGAAAAGAGAGGCTGGGATGGGGTCAAGATCACAGGATTTAAAATGCATTTCTTTCAAAGTAGAAAGAACTTCGGTCTCAGACACCGGCTTGAAAGAGAGAAGGGGGACAGTGGTGGAGACCCTACCTGATAAGTGTGCTCTACCCATCAGTCGGTCAGAAATACTGTGACAGACAGTGGTGGAGACCCTACCTGATAAGTGTGCTCTACCCATCAGTCGGTCAGAAATACTGTGACAGACAGTGGTGGAGACCCTACCTGATAAGAGTGCTCTACCCATCAGTCGGTCAGAAATACTGTGACAGACAGTGGTGGAGACCCTACCTGATAAGTGTGCTCTACCCATCAGTCGGTCAGAAATACTGTGACAGACAGTGGTGGAGACCCTACCTGATAAGTGTGCTCTACCCATCAGTCGGTCAGAAATACTGTGACAGACAGTGGTGGAGACCCTACCTGATAAGTGTGCTCTACCCATCAGTCGGTCAGAAATACTGTGACAGACAGTGGCGGAGACCCTACCTGATAAGTGTGCTCTACCCATCAGTCGAGTCAGAAATACTGTGACAGACAGTGGTGGAGACCCTACCTGATAAGTGTGCTCTACCCATCAGTCGGTCAGACAATACCTGTGACAGACAGTGGTGGAGACCCTACCTGATAAGAGTGCTCTACCCATCGGTCAGTCAGAAATACTGTGACAGACAGTGGTGGAAGACCCTACCTGATAAGTGTGCTCTACCCATCAGTCAGAAATACTGTGACAGACAGTGGTGGAGACCCTACCTGATAAGTGTGCTCTACCCATCAGTCGGTCAGAAATACTGTGACAGACAGTGGTGGAGACCCTACCTGATAAGTGTGCTCTACCCATCGGTCAGTCAGAAATACTGTGACAGACAGTGGTGGAGACCCTACCTGATAAGTGTGCTCTACCCATCAGTCAGTCAGAAATACTGTGACAGACAGTGGCGGAGACCCTACCTGATAAGTGTGCTCTACCCATCGGTCAGTCAGAAATACTGTGACAGACAGTGGTGGAGACCCTACCTGATAAGTGTGCTCTACCCATCAGTCAGAAATACTGTGACAAACAGTGGCGGAGACCCTGCCTGAAAAGTGTGCTCTACCCATCAGTCAGAAATACTGTGACAGACAGTGGTGGAGACCATAAGTGTGCTCAGAAATAATGTGACAGACAGGATACCATACCTGAAAAGTGTGCTCTACCCATCAGTCAGAGATACTGTGACAGACAGTGGTGGAGACCGTACCTGATAAGTGTGCTCTACCCGTCGGTCAAAGTCAACGAAGGTCCGAGCCAGCTGAGTGGTGTTCACAATCATCTGTTCTGGCTTGGATGCTCTGCAGAAGCACAGAAACAGAAACATAGGAAAAGCAGGAAAGAGAACGATCGCATGCAAATAAATAAAAAATGGGTGGCGCACCTCTGGCTGTGACGCGCTCTCCAGGTGGGAGCAACCCGAATTTCACAGAGACAGACCCCTCTGTGACTATAAAAAATACCAAATACCAAAGCAGCAACCTGAAATCTGTTCATCAGAGTACAGTGGAACCTCCCGTTTTAAGAACCTCCAAAAAATCATCCAAAATAAGGGAGGCTAGGGAGGGAGTCTTATAGGGGGGGGGGGGGGGTCTTAGTAAGGGAGGTTTCCAAAAAACCTACATCAAGAATGTTGCCGTTGTTACAGACATCTGTGACACAATTTCATTTTCTTCCCTGACAGACACATTGTCATGCAGTGGAACCTCCATTATAGACCTCCCATTATAAGGCTCCCTCCCAATAAGACCTACTTCGCTGAGACATTGCCCTTCTTTGTAAGTATTAAAATTACCTCCCTTATAAGACCCCTCCCTCATAAGACCTCATTTTGGATGATTTTGAAGGTCTTATAAGGGAGGTTCCACTGTATTAGGTATCTACTGGTCCTTTATAGTAATATAAAAAGAGAGTAGGTCTAGCAGCAATAAGAGGGCGAACAAATATGGTATGGTATTGGAACTGGTATTACTTTTCTAGGCTTCTGTCTCTGTGGAATTCCGGCTGTTCCCACTGGGAGAACATGTTCATGCTAGTGCTGCGCTACCTTTTTTTATTATGGCAGAAGGGGAAGGGGGCAGGGTGAAGGGAGGTAAATACTGACCACACAACAAATTACTTTGTTGCCACTGGGTTCTTTAATGTATGCAAAATGCATCCACAAAGACTTCAATTAACCTTTACCAGACTTCCCGGGTCTCCCACGACCCATTGACACACAAAAAATATTATATCTCTAAAACTATTTAAGCAATCTTCATGAAATTTCATGACTTTGTCAAAAACTTAAATGGCTTTAAGTGTGTTAAATTTCATTAATGTGTATAAAATATAAATGACGTAATATGACGCGTAATTTTAACATGCTTGTCCAGATGGCGAGGGTCTCCCACAACCGCTACTTTAAAGAGCAGAAATAGGTCACTGCAGTGCATTGAGTATGGGTCGTGGGAGACCCTCACCATCTGGAGAAGTATAAACACATGGTGACTCTTTGACGAGTAGGGGTCCTGGAGGACCCGGATAAACACTGTTAAAATGCTTGTCCCTTTCTTTTCACTGACTAGCGAAGCGGACTTAAGTGGAAGGACAAGGGGCAGCGCTGCGCGAATCGTGGTATGTGTAGTCAAAAAGCGTGATCCGCGTACAAGTACTATTAATAATGGACAGGTAACTGTACCACGTCAAGTCACTTGCACTTAGGCTTAGATGGAACCTACCCATTACTACTACCCATCGACAAACGCTTTGCTCTCTCTTCGATCTATCCCCTCCTCTCCACCCCCTCTCTACCCCCCAATCCCTCCTCCCCACTCTCTCTCTCTCTGTTTCCTTCAACATGTTCATGTCCGCTTCAGATGAGTGTAGTGCATGGAAGATAAGGTTCGATTCTATTAGGTGTAATATGGTCATGCACTATGTTTTGCCATTAGGCTTTTGGGGGCTTCGTTTGTGGCTTGTTAATGTTGTTGTTGTTTTGAATTAAAAAAGCTGTATCTATTTGTTATTCTATTACCTTCTATAATAAATCATTCAATTACATTCAATCAATCCAAACTCTCTCATCTCTCTCTCTCTCTCTCTCTCTCTCTCTCTCTCTCTCTCTCTCTCTCTATCTATCTCTCTCACACACACACACACACACACACACACACACACACACACACACACACACACCACACACACACACACACACAGACACACTCTGGGCTGAGTGGAAAAAAGCTGTATCTAATTAGCTTATTTCTTTACCCTGAATAAATACCATTTTGTTGGTTGGTTCTCTGTACTGGTGTGAAGGCACCTACCCATATATGGTGATGTCAGCGGAGGCGGTGACAGGGATCTCCACCACAGCGGTGTTGTCCTGGGTGTCCTCCAGCGCCTCGGGGTTGGTGCTGCACACGAGGCATCGCAACATCAACAGGCATCGCAACATCAACAGGCATCGCAACATCAACAGGCATCGCAACATCAACAGGCATCGCAACATCAACAGGCATAGCAACATCAATAGGCATCGCTACATCAACAGGCATCGCAACATCAACAGGCATCGCAACATCAACATGCATCGCTACATCAACAGGCATCGCAACATCAACAGGCATCACAACATCAATAGGCATCGCTACATCAACAGGCATCGCTACATCAACAGGCATCGCTACATCAACAGGCATCGCAACATCAACAGGCATCGCAACATCAACAGGCATCGCAACATCAACAGGTATCGCAACATCAACAGGCATTAACTCTTCTGGCACCATGCATTTCATGACCTTCTTGGGGTTGGTGCTGCACATGAGGCATCGCAACATCAACAGGCATTGCAACATCAACAGGCATTAACTCTTCTGGCACCATGCATTCCGTGACCTTCTTGGGGTTGGTGCTGCACACGAGGCATCGCAACATCAACAGGCATTCACTCTTCTGGCACCATGCATTTTGTGACCTTCTTGGGGTTGGTGCTGCACATGAGGCATCGCAACATCAACAGGCATTCACTCTTCTGGCACCATGCATTCCGTGACCTTCTTGGGGTTGGTGCTGCACATGAGGCATCACAACATCAACAGGCATCGCAACATCAACAGGCATTCACTCTTCTGGCACCATGCATTCCGTGACCTTCTTGAGGTTGGTGCTGCACATGAGGCATCACAACATCAACAGGCATTCACTCTTCTGGCACCATGCATTCCGTGACCTTCTTGGGGTTGGTGCTGCACACGAGGCATCGCAACATCAACAGGCATTCACTCTTCTGGCACCATGCATTCCGTGACCTTCTTGGGGTTGGTGCTGCACATGAGGCATCACAACATCAACAGGCATTCACTCTTCTGGCTTGCTTGACCTTCTTGCTTTTCCCTAGCATCTCAACCGACAAGAGGGAAGCAATGATAATAATAATAATAATAATAATTTTATTTATATAGCGCAATAATCCATTGAAAATGCTCTATGCGCTTTACAATGACAAGAAATGAAGATGATGTAAAGTATTGAAATAAAAACAAACCATCAACATTTATGACAAGTAATAATAATAACAGCACAGAAAGAACATCACTAAAAGAAGAGCACTCTGCAGCTACTCATATTCACATGTTACATTATTTCAAGAGAAATGCACACACACACAAAAAGTATCGACATAGAAACAAATCATCAACAAATCAAAGGCATTAAAAGGAGAAAAAATGCAGCCCCACCAATATGCTACGAAGGACACGCACTCACTCTCTCTCGAAAATTTCTTCTTGGCTAGCGTGGTCCCACACTAATCAACACACTTTGATTATTTTGCCAGGAAAACCTCTCTCTCTCTTCTCCTCCTCCTTCTCTTCTCTCCTCTCTTCTCTTCTCTTCTCTCTTCTCTCATTCCACTGCAATCCAGCTTTCTGACCGCTCGTCTAGCTACAATAAGAGCCCTCCTCATAGTTTACAAAGTAGTACACTACCTTCTCGTGTACTATTTTTGGGGTTTTTTTTTTGTGGTTTAATGCAGCCCCCCCCCCCCGCCTACCCACCCCCGCCTCCGCCTAGCAGTTTGAAGAGGACAAACATTGTACATGCATTCACAGACAAACATCAGTGTGCCTGGGTGCGCACAACAGGGGGCAGGGACAAAACATTTGTACATGCCATTCATATACAAACATCAAAGTGCCTGCCTTTGCACGGCTGGTGGGTGTGCGCAACAAGACAATCAAGAGGACAAACATATTGTGACATGCATTCACATAACAAACATCAAAGTAGCCTGGAGTGCGCACAAGAGGACAACCATTGTACATATGCATTCACCACACACACATTCAGTGTGCCTGGGTGCGCCCAAAGAGGACAAAACATTGTACATGCACATTCACACACAAAACATCAGTGTGCCTGGGTGCGCACAACGAGGACAAACATTCGTACATGCATGCACACACAAACATCAGGTGTGCCTGCGATGTGAGCACAATGAGGACAAACATTGTACACATGCCATTCACACACATCACATCAGTTTCAGTGTGCCTAGGGTTGCGCACCAACGAAGTGAACCAAACATTAGTTACCATGCATTCACACAAAAACTCCAGTGTGCCTGGCTGCGACAAACTAAGGGACCGAGTCCAAAACATCGCGATGAGTGAGAGAGAGCCCCCCTTGTGAAAAAAGAAAGAGAGGGAAATAGTAGAGTTAACGCCATACCAGTTGTGGGTTCATCAGCCTTTGTAAACCCTGTGTGTAGTCGTTTGTGTGTTATAATTTCATTGTCAAGGTTAGTGTGCAAATCTATGTGTTGTCATTCTCAATGACAGGTAAATGAATAGACAATTTTTGCTCGAACTGTGTAAGCGATCCATTAATAGTAGCAATATAACGATCAATCTTACATCTATCTTTAAGCAAGGTAATGAATGTAGGCAATCTTGGAAGTGCGTTTTGTAGTTTACATTTATTTGTATAGATAAAATTTTGCAAATAAAATTATGAAATCTATAACCGCATCTGTGCATACATTTTGTTTTGTGCCAAACAAAACCAGTTATTTTTCTAATCTTAAGTTTTGACAATGAAAACACTTCCGTGCAACAAAATGCTGCAAGTCTAACAAAAACTGACGTATGACATCACAATCAAATAGCATAATTACGACAAAGTGGTCTGTTCGGTTTGTTTACAAAAGTTGCATAATAAAGAAGAGTCGACTATTCGACGCAAGAACAAGAATCTGTTGAAAGATAAACAATATATCACTGAAATAAAAAGAGTCATTAGCGACGTTAAAAAGCAATATTCACTACCTGTTTACAATATAGATAACATTGATAAAATTAATAATGAAAGCTTGTGTTTTCAGATTGATGATCAGCTTTTCTTTGAAACTTTGATGCTAGGAAAAGAAAAACAGAGCAAAACAATCTCTTATGGCACCTAATAAAGAAAAGATTTAGCACTCTACGGGCAACATGAGCTTGAAAAGCAGAAGAAATTAAAGTGTTTTGAACTGAATTTGCATGAGGAAGACATTCCTCACTTAGAAAACTTAAAAACTGAATTGCTTGAAATCAGGGAACACAGAATTGAAGGTATGGCAATGCGTTCGAGGGCTCGCTGGTTAAATCAGGGTGAAAAAATTAATAAATATTTTTGTAATCTGGAAAACCGAAACTTTCTTGACAAATCTATTCCCTTTCTAGAAAAAGAAGATGGATCAGTCATCTCAGACCAAAAAAGTATCCTTGTCTGAGATTAAAAACTTTTATAAAAATCTTTACAGTTTTAGAGATGTATCTGATATAAATGTCTGTGGAGAACTTCCTGATGCGCCAGTGTTATCTGATGAGGAGAGAGAATCAATAGAGGGTTTGGTCACACTTAAAGAGGCAGCAACTGCGCTGAAACACATGAAGAACTTTAAAAGCCCTGGGCCCGATGGGTTTACTGTAGAATTTTTAAAGTTTTTCTTTGTTGATATTGGTGTTTTCCTTGTTCGCTCAATAAATTAAGGTTTTGTAAAAAGTCAGTTGTCAATTACGCAACGACAAGGAACTATAGTATGTATTCCTAAAGAAGGTAAACCTAAAAGATTTATTAAAAAAATTGGCGCCCTATCTCTCTGTTGAATACCACATACAAAATTGCTTCTGCTTGTATAGCTAATCGTCTAAAGAGTGTTCTTCCAAATATTATTCATGAAAGTCAAAGAGGATTTTTGAAGGGTAGATTTATATGGGAAAATATAAGAATGATGTATGACATGCTGTTATACACTGAAAACAAAAATATTCCAGGAATGTTCTTTTTGATTGATTTTGAGAAGGCGTTTGATAGCGTCTCTTGGTTTTTCCTGCGTAAATGTCTTAAATGTTTCAAGTTTGTACCAGATATGATTCAATGGGTTAAAATATTTTTATTCACAAATGTCTACATGTATCTCAGTAAGCGGACAGTACTCTCAATGGTTTTCAATAGAGAGTGGAGTTAGGCAGGGGGACCCCGCCTCTCTGTACTTGTACCTAATTTGTGCTGAGATTTTGTCTCTAATGATTCGCTCTAATGAGCAAATTAAAGGGATAAGAATCAATGACAAAGAAAGTCTGTTGTCACAATTTGCAGACGACACTAGTTTATGTTTAGATGGTTCTGAACGATTATTTAATGAGTCAGTATTTGTCCTTACAAAATGTTCTCAAATTTCTGGCTTAAAAATCAATTTTGAAAAATCCCAAGTTATATGGTTAGGTAGTAGGAAGAACTGTGGAATTAAATATATGAGGGACAAAAACTTTGTTTGGGACCCAGGTACTTTTAAGGTATTAGGCATTACATTTTCCACAAATACCAATATCATTGTACAGATAAATTTTGAGGATAAGCTTTTCGCAATAAGAAGGGTCCTATCTTTCTGGAAGAAAAGAAATATAACCCCTTTTGGGAAAATTGCAGTCATTAAAACTTTGGCGTTTTCCAAAATTGTTCATTTGTTGATTAATTTGCCGGATCCCCCAGAAGATTTTATTGTTACGTTAGAAAAGGAATTGTATACTTTTTTTATGGAACGGCAAGCGAAGCAAAATTAAAAAGTCTGTAGTTCAAAAGCAGTACTGCGAAGGGGGACTCAGAATGTTAAATATTAGAAATTTTATATCTGCCATGAAGATATGTTGGTTGAAAAGGTTAATGTGTGAGTCTGAATGGAGAGAATTTATAATTAACATGTATCCCAAACTGGATAAGGTAAATAATCTTGGAGCTGAATATTCAAATGTTGTTATGACAGATATTAATAATCCATTCTGGAAAGATGTTATGAAACATTATAAGAAATTGTGTTTGAAATGCAGTCCCACCTCTGTACATGAATTTATGGCAGAATGTATTCATTATAATGTTAATATTTTAAGGGACAGAAAAGTGGTTTTTATACAGGATTGGTGTGATCATGGTATTTTTCTGATTAAACATTTAATAAATGATGATGGCAATTTGATGACATATTATGAATTTTTGCATAAATACCAAAAGGTATAAGAACATATTTTCTCTTGTATGAAGGTATTTTAAACGCAGTCCGTAACTATTGCAAAAAAACTAACATAGTGTTGATTAACAGATATAAACTCTTAGACCCAAAAGCCTGGTTTTGTATTAAAAGAGGAAACAAATTTGTGCAAAATATTTTGAATGAAAATAATACCTCTCCATCTGCTGTTAGTAAATGGAATAACCTTTTTGAAAACCTAAGTTGGAAACACATTTTTCTTCAATGCTATAAAGCTTCTACAGATGTACAACTTAGGTGGTTTCAATGTAGACTTCTACATAGACTGCTTCCAACTCAGAAATATCTTTTTCAATGTAAAATTGTTGACTCCCCATCCTGTAACTTTTGTGAACAAGAAGAACAGACTATTCCACATATGTTATTTGACTGTACTATTGTTAATAGGTTTTGGAGAAATCTGCAATGCTTGATTAAAGATAAATGCCAACACTGTAATAATTTGATTATTGACAAAGAATTGGTTATTTTTGGGGTGAAACAAAATGTGAAAACAGACAAAGTTCTGGATTTTATTTTGATCTTCGCCAAATTCTATTTTTATAAATGTAAATTACAAGATGTCCATCCTAACCTGCAGGTTTTTTTCTCAGTTTTAAGGTACAGAACTAACCTAGAAAAATATATAGCCTTTTTGAATGGTAACTTGGGACAATTTGAGGAAAACTGGTTTCCATATTCTCCCATTATGTCATAGCCTCCTTTATGAAATGTGCACTGTGTGTACATTACGTCCTTGAATTGTGTTGTTTCCCTTTCTTCATAGCTTGTGATGTGAGTGCTTGTTAGTATTTTGCTATAATATTATAATTCAAAGTCCCTTTCCTGTTGTAATGACCCTTTTCTACTATTACTATTATTCCTTTGTAACCACCACCAGTATGTATTGTTTCTGTTGATGCTCTGTGTGTCGTGTTGTGTGTGTGTGTGTCCTTATCACTTCACTGATAATAGCAATAGTCAAGTCCTTATACAGTATTAATCTCTGACTTTTACCAGTTACCTATGTTGTTTTTCAGACATTAGAGATTAGACTAGAACTTACCCTGGTTTATTAATGACTACAATGTTTTCTATATTAAATAATGAATAGGAGAGAGAGGGGGGGAGGTGGGTTACAAAATGGAAATGGGAGAGTTGGTTCGTAGAGTTTATGTATTTCGCCATGTGATGTTTTTGTGTGTGTGGAATGGAATGTGTTTTTGTAAACAAACATCTTTTGTCTGAAATCTATAGTAATGGTTCTGTGTTACAAATTATCTAGTATTGCTTATGGGAAAGAAGAAAGAAAAATAAAAAATAATAATAATATTGGTCAATCACGAAGCTATTGTTAGTACTAAAATCTCCAAAACATTCTACATGTTAACACACAAAGAAACACTTTAGATTGTAAATATAATTTATTGTTTGACTGATTCATATATTTATTATGCATGTACAAATTATATTAATTAATATGCTTAGGATTGAAAAATGCATGTTGATGGATGACTGTGTGAGAGAATGTAAGGAATTGTGGAGTGGAGGAATGAGAGAAGGGGAAATTTAAAAAAAATAAAAAAAAAAAAAAAAATCAAAAATCCTTTTGAAATAACGAACGCCCGCTTTTTACGAACACATGTTCTACTCCCCATGTCTCTAATTTTTACATTTATTGATAAATATACCCAATAACGTAACCTACAGTCTGCAAAACCTAGGTCCTTCAAACTCAAAGGACTAAAGAACGAGATTATGTCAAGAAGAAGGAAGATTGGGGTCAAAATATAATAAACTGGCGCATGCGTGAACGCATTTAGATTCACGACTTTTTCAGCTGCTAGGTCTCAGCGCTTACTACAGATCATTCGTGTCTCCAGTCTCCAAGTCCGGCTTTATACACATTCGCAGTCTCAAAATAAAATGATCTTTCTGAAACAGTCCTCGTGAGAAAGCCATATGACTCACAAACTAGTAAGTGTGTGATGTGCTATGTTACTATTATTAGTAAATGATTAAGTCTGGGCTCAATTCGAATAACAGACAACTAGACACTAGTCATTGTACAGTCATATCACTACGCTTGAGAATACAGTCTCACGAGATCGAATCACGTTAGGAGGAAAAGGTAAAAGATAGTCTATGGTTGCAATGGATTGCGAGTGGCACGAAAGAGAAGGAGATGAATCCGGGGTATAAGGACAGATGATCCAAATTGTGTCAAGTTTATGTTTATCGCGTATCATAGGTAGAGTGTATTTTTTTGTTTTTCGCAAAGATTACATAGTAAATGTCACAGGTACATAGTATAAAAAACGAAATCCTGATTACAAACGACACACACATGAGTCTGTGTATCCCTTAACATTCGTTTTACCCGGACCATACCACTGTAGTAGTATATTTGCCACAAAACATTATCTGGACACTGACTTAGTCCATGCATGACACTGTTTCATGGTCAGGATATATGAGGCATCAAAAATTCTTGCCCTTGTCATGTGGCCAAGAAGTAGTATAAAAGCCCCATATATATATATAATGATGTTTTGCACATCAATCCTTTTTGAGCTCTGTGCTGTCATACGTCAATTAACATTTAGTATAAATACCAAGAGCAAACACCTCAAAGTTCTAGCTTCCCATATGTTTTTTTTTTTTTCGGGCATGCCACTATCTTCTTTTTCAAAAATGGATGTATAATCAAACTCAGGAGTGATTCGTACTTCATATCGGCTGATCTTTGGACGTAAGAGTATATATAGACTGATAAGCCTATCTGATACGTACGGGACTGATTATTGATAATTTAGGAACTAAACACAAGAACTGTCGATTCCCTCTTCAGTCTGTATTCAGCATTGTCCGTCAGCACTTTCTCTATGATCAGGTAGCCTCATGTCTTGGAGAGAGTGTCCTGCCTGATTGAGGTGGTGTGTGACCAATGTCCCAGTATTCGTATTTATATTCAACCTATGTTGTCAATTTATATCAAATCAGTTGTTGCGATTTTCTTGCTCATCATTATTATTACTGATATGAATCTAATCTACTACATTATTGGTTAATGATGTTGTGATCTTATATGTAGTTATTTAATTTTCATCTTATCCATCAATAGCCAATTACATCCTTAATATTATTTTCAGGATGTTGCATGTTAGCTTCAAAAGTATTGAAGGACTATTTATGTATGTGGAATCCCTTGTACATCATAGAAATTTCTTAAGTTGTTGTGCACATGTGTATGAACATGGGAGGAGATTATTTTGTTATAAAGAAACTGTGATGTATTCTGTCTTTTCAGGCTTGAGTGAAAGAATAAAATTCTCGAACAATCAACAACAAAAACATAAGAAATCAAAAAAGAAGAAATCGTGGGTTGGGAGTATCTGTGAAGTATCTTAGCTGGACCATCTGAGTTGTACATCACCAATTTTTATAAGGATTGAAAATATCTTCTTCCAATTCAAGTTTTCAAACAAATATTTTCCACTTATGAATAGCAGTTGGGTGAGCTTTCATTATCATTAAGGATTATCTGAATGAATTTTCTACCTTTCTTGATGTAAAACCAAGTTTTATTTTCCTGTTAGCTTATACTCTGAATTATTGTTATGCTTGCTTCTGACAGTAGGGCTCGTATTGCATTCAAATACCTTGGTAAGTTAGAAAGTTTACATTGATATCATGAAAATTATTTACAATTCTTCAAAGTCATGAAAGAGCCATTAACGTTACTAACTGACTAACAAAGAAAATATAATGGTCGCATAATTCTTTCAAGTATATAAATTCTCATCTCTTAATATATGTGCATTGCAATGAATCACTCTCCCATAAAATCATGGACCTGTTTGTTGGGACACATTTAAAATACAGTTTTTCTATAGTGTTAATTACATCGTTCCATGCTGGGATTTTCTGTTTCATTTAATCACTACAGTACATATTGGACTCCAAATTGGAGACATTTTGTTAAAAGAGGGAACTGCTAATGTAAAACTTTACCATTTCCAGAGTCATCTAGATCTTTTTGAACTTAAATCTTCATGGCATATATAGAAAGCTCTTATATTTACCATTCTAAGGTCCTCCTTCATTTAGTGGTTTGAAGATTTATGCTCTTCTTATCTTACTTTGTTTGTCGTTCCGCAGAAATGACAATAGCTCCTTTTCTAAGGTATTAACAAATTTCTTCGGATGATCTGGTAAGTTTATTAGCTGAAATGTACAATTTTTGAAATGACCAAAGTCTTGACTACAGTGTATGTTTGCCAAAAGGTGTCATTGTCGTTTTTTCCAAGTAATTTAATGATTCTTTTCATATTTTTGTAGCTTATGCTTCAACATTCATTTTTGTTATGGAGTTTACATCAGATGAAATAAAATGCCTAAAAGTTTTGAATGTGCCAGGGTCCCAAATGAAATTTGTATCTCTCATAAATCTTACCTAGAATTTTTCATCTCTCAGTTTTGACAAAGAGATCAGCTCGAAAGCTTAACTGTCTTCTCCCCAACGATCCCCACCTACCACCACGACCAAGGTTCAGTTTTTTTGATCAAGCCGTCAACAATTTTTTTGTTTATCGTCTTAAAGTTCGTAAAATACGTAATTTACAAAAAAATTTCTTACTAGCACAACCTATAATGAAATGTCATCC
>JAGGCT020004072.1:51205-69386 GCA_017654935.2 Phymorhynchus buccinoides
TTGAACATAACAGACATTATTCGGCTTTTGGACGATCAGACTTCGCCGCTTTTTGCACGATCAACATTTCGCCTTTTTGACGATCAAACATTCGCTCTTTTTGACGATCAACATTCGCTGCTTTTTGACTATCATACACTCGCGCTTCTTGACGATCAAAAACATTTGCGGCATTTTGCAGACAGAAGTATTCGCGCTTTTGGGCATGGTTCGCATCAAATTGACGGTTTGCCCCAGAGACAAGCCTGGTCGCCACTTGATACATACGGTCAATGTGTGTCAATAATCTGTTTGATCGTCTTCAAAGGAACAAAGATTTGTTTTTAAACAACGTGTTGTGGTGCACCACGAATTATACTAAGTAGCCCGAGGCCATTGTGAGTGTCCTTGCATTTTTAGTAGGGCACAAAACTACCGTTAACCCAACACCACCACAACCACTAATTTGTTTGTTTTTAGACAAATCTCCACAGTATTGTTTTTTTAATTTTGATCTTGTTGGTTGGCTGCTCCTTTTGCTCCTTTGCTATATTTGCTGTTTATTGTTTGTCTGTGTTGATAAGGCGCAGTCGCCGAAATATCCAGTTTTTTTGCTTTTGTCCTCTGTGGAATAAAAATAACTTCACTGAGTTGTACGTGTCCGTGTAGTTGTTTTGTTTGATTGTATGTTCCAGTGACGGTTGCAGTCTGTTTCAAGTTTTTTAAATTTTTTAAATCTCCCCATTTCATCATATCATTTTGGTGCCAAGGAATTAAGTGATACTGCAGACGGTCAGCAATCTACAGGGAAGCTCACACGAGAAGCTCAGCGGATGCAAATCGATCCAATAAAACAGAGTAATCTCGTAGACGCACGCCTTTACATAACAGAGGGGGGGTGTTAAGACCCACCACGCACGTGTCAAAATTATGGTTTGCACGTGTTTTTCCCTCGTAGGGGAATACGGGGTAAACGCCCATGGTGGTAAGAACCCATGCCATTATCTCATGAAATGAAGCAAATTTCATCACAAGTTGTCAATGTTTAGCATTCGTCTCATGGCAAATTGACTAAAATTTACTTTCTTTCTATGAGATAAATTGGCCATGGGCTTCTTACCCGCCCGTGGCTTTTTCCCCGTCCTTCACCTATCGCTGTTAAGAAATCTTCAAGCTAAAGGGAAATTGACCGTGACTTTGGCTGTCTTTAATACAAATCGAAGAAAAATGAAGTGCAAAGAGATGATAAGACCACTCAATTAGAGCAGTGGGGAAAAGAAGGAATTCTGCAGAGGTAGGATGGAAAGTTAATGTCGATAGCCAACGAATACTAGATTCATTGCTTATATGCTATCTATATGTTGTTCGTGGTACTGTAGATGAATAAACATTATTTGAAGTCAAATATAGGCATAACAAAACCTACGAACCCGCTACTCACCCTGTTGACAGTGGGAGGGTACCACCCGCGGTCACAGGCGGACAGCCCCGGATTCACTTTGTTACAGGCACCCCCCCTGACACTGACACACGACCTGCTGGCAGTCCACTCCGTACGTGCCGTTCCTCACATTCTGTAGGAACACACAACAAGAACAATGAACGCCTATGATCATGTTCACCTCCCGCAGAGGCATTATTACATACTCAATTTGCTTCTTCTTCTTCTTCTTTTCGATCGCTCAGGACACAGTTTTCCTCCATTATGACGCAGATGCGTCCATGCGTGCCATTTGCGCCCAACTAAGAATAGTTAAGCCCAGCAGTATTATCATGCTGCCCCCCTTCTGACAGACTTATTTTCATGCTCACCTATTCTGACAGGTATTTATTATCATGCTCACCTATCTGACAGAGGTATTATTATCATGCCTCACCTATCTCAGAGGTATTATTAACATGCTCACCTATCTGACAGAGCGTATTATTATGCATGCTCACCTCGTCTACAGAGGTATTATTCTCTACTCACCTATCTGACCGAGTATTCTTATCATGCTCAACTATCTGACAGAGTAATTATGATCATGCTCACCTATCTGACAGAGGTATTATAATTGCTCACCTATTACAGAGGTATTATTCTCATGCCCCTATCTGACAGAGTTTTATAATCAGCTCACACTATCTGACAGATTATTATATTCATACCTAACTAGCTGACAGCCATTATCATACTATTTCGGTAGGATTAAGGGCCATGTGGCACAACCAGTCACTTACACTATGCTAGGGGCACCCGACGGATACATTGTTGTCAGAAACACTCCGCTACCACCAGACACCCCTGTAACAGAGATCGCCAACACGCACTATTTGCTCCTGGTTTCCTAGAAATCAACGCCAATCAGCGATTTCCTCCTTGACGGAGGTTCTGAAAGTCAGCTCTTTCAGTGAAAGACAGGCAGTGCCTTCTCGTTTTATAATGGCCGCCCGAGTTGACCAAATAGTTTGCACGCACTGTCCCCAACACAAGCCATTTTTATCAGTTACCAAAAGGCCGTTTCGCTCACAACAAGGAAACAGCTCCTTTTTAATTTCCGCCTCATTCGACGAAAAGGCTTCACCACTCTCAGTGGCTTCACCAACCCGTCCAAAATGGCTTTTCTCTCCGGCAACGCCGCAAGGAGGATCGCCGTTTGATGTTGAATTTCTAGACACCAGAGCAAAGTGAGCGTTCCGATTCCATTTAGAAAAGGCTGTCTTTCTCGTGCATCTCGACGTGTTTCCTTGCAAACCCCATCCGCAGATCATCCCTTTCAGGCAAAATGAGTCTTCTTCTCTTTTGCAGACACAGTGGGTAACTGCATCTTGGCTCACTCCTGTCCGCACATCATCTCATGCTTTAGGGTGGGTGGGAGGGTAGGCTTTGATTCTCAATTTGCTGACACAGCCTAAACTTGTCACAAAAACAACAACAAAAACCACTATTGTCACCACCCCGACTTTGGTGAACTCGAATCAATCTCATGGTCATTTTCCTGCAACGGTGGTAACATATTTGGCTATTCACACAACCTGTCAATCACGCTATGTTTGAACCGAAGGTATTGTTTTCCTGCTCACCTGTCTGCAGAGCGGTATCTGCCACCCTGCCGACATCTGTCCTCATGTGCTTCCTTTGGGTCCAGGTGTTCCGCTGGCACCAGCCACACGGGGGGGGGGGCTGGGCTGCGTTCTGACCGTACGTACCTCTGGCACAGTCTGCGGACATTGCCCACGGAGAACACTTATGGACTGTATCCATCGCCAGTAATGCACACTGTTATCAACTTGTAGTTCTGTCTGTACTTCCTGCGAACTCAACATCACATATAGACTACACGCGCTGCACCCGCCCACCACGCACACACACACATACCGCACGCATAACCCACCGAATGCTTACGTACTTACTAATATAACGTGGCGCACTGCACATCATCCTAATATCCCACCCGACACCACTAACGCTCATGGAGACCCAAGCGCACATCCAGCACGCACACAACAAAATGCAATTGCACACACACACTTTACAACCCACACACACAACACACGCACTCACATACACACACATGCACTGCAGCACACACCAACGCATGCACCCACAAAACGCAATTGCACACACACACTTTACAAACACACACACACGCCCAACGCACATACACACACATGCACGCACGCATTCGTACACACATATACACACAGCACCACGGACGGCCTGCGTAGCACGAACTCATGTAACAGGAACAACCAAAGACCTTACAAAGCTCTTCTTTTAAACAAAATATTATTAATATCTTTGTCAACTTGGACCGTGAATCCCTGACCTATGCGAAATAAAATATGCGAAAGTTGTAAATACGCAGAAACACCCGGATGTGCCCATGGACCCCAGAGACCACGGGCCTCGCCTGCCCTACCAGCACAAGAGCATCCCATGTGAATTAAAAAGTTATGCACGAGTCCAAAGAAACACAGCACCGATTGAGACAAGAGTTAAATACGTGAACATAGCTCTGACCACAGCGATCCAATCACTACAATACACGGCATTCTAAACACGGGTCCGGAATCTGGTTAAGGTGGACCCTGACAGATGGCTTTTGCACAAAACACTTCGAGATCAACGAGACAGACCGCCTTTTCAAGGAATCGAACACTCACTTCACCTGGTTTTCCTAGAAAATGAAACTGTCTCAACTGGTGATTCCTCCTTGGCAGAGATGCCGAGAGAGAAGCCATTTTGGATGGGTGGGTGGATTGCCACTCTTGTGGTTAGTTTATTTTTAACTTCTTTGAAGTGGCAAATACAAAAAGTAAGGAGCTATTGCCTTTCTTGTGAACGGACTCATTTTGTGGTAACTGTAGAACATTAAAACAAATAAATAAAAATCTTGTACTGTGTAAATTTTGTGTAAACTGATTGGTCTCACTCAGGCGGCCATTTGAAAAGAGAAGGCACATGCCTTCTTTTTCACTGAAGAATTTGACTTTCCGCAACCTCTGCCAAGGGAATCCGCCGGGGGGGGGGTTTGAGTGAACGGTTTGATTTCTAGAAAACTGAGCAAAGTGAGTGTTGCGATCTCTGTAGAGGGTTTTTTCCTGGTGATCTCGACGTGATTCTTGCAACAAATGCCCCGTCATGGTGCCCCTTAAGCATTTTATCCAGAACCCGTGACTCTAAATGAAATGAAAAAGAAACATCCGAAGGTGGATGATTTTTGTTTTAAATCAGAGTCAATGTTGATATGTTATTTCTTCCTTTTTTCTCTTTCTTGCTAACAATTATACTAATGAATATGTGGTTGGGGGGCAGGAAGGGACAGGATGGGGGTGGGGTGCAGTGTTGGACTAACTTTGGTGCAATGGTGTGTTATGCTTTATAATGTTTCCAACACTGTACAAATCATGTATGTAGGTATGTACGTTCTATCTATCTGTCTTTCTATCTATTAGACCTATCTATGTATGTTTTGTGTATGCATTAGCTAAGATATTTGTATAATAATCTAAAATGGTGATGCAAGTTTGTATGTTTGTATAATGTATGTGTAAGCATATGTGTATGCGTGTATCATGTTATTTGGACGGGTCATAAATGTTGGTCTGCGTGCCGATGTTGTGTTGTTTGTGGGTATATTTGTGCGTGTGTGTGTATATGTTGCGTGTGTGTGTGTACCATCGTTCACTGGTGTCCCATCTCCTCTTTTCAATGTGGTCTGAGACCCGAAGTTTCTTTCTAACTCGAAGGGAGAATGCATTTAAATCCTGTTATCTTGACCCATCCAGCCTCTCTTTTCTCACAAATCTATCAACACATTCTGGCCATCACTCACCACATCATCCATTCTTCTTTATTTCAGGTGTTTTCCCTTCTGCTTTCAAATCGCTCATTGTAAGTCCCCTTCCGTGATCGGGCTGGCTTTTGAAAACCAATAAGTCCTGGACTCGATTGACCAAAAAATCAATCAGTCCTTTTTACAACCATAGTCCCATTTTTTTGTCCTAATCACAATATCATCTTTGGGTTTGTCACTTCCACCGGAAGAAGTTTGACGACACACACTGTGGATCGGGAAATAACTCAGTCTCGGAGTATTCTCTCGCAATGCCGGGGTTTTCCCCGTCTTATGCATCGAGGACACGTTTTAGTGGTAAGTAACACCGTTAGAAACGACCTTCGCCTTCGATTCTGTTTTCGTTCTTTCCACCAACCCCCCACCCACCGCCGCCGCCGCCGACGACCCCACCTCCGAGTCATACGTCACTAGAAAGTTTGCGCCCCCCGCCCCCGCCTATTGTTGTTTGATTTGATTTTGAATCGAAAATGGTGTCGGTTAAATTCTTTAATTCAGCTTGAAACAAAAACGACCAGTTCCCCATGCTTCCAAATTAGTACGGGTCATCATGACCCTTTGCCCCCAAATTTTAAGGGTCATTTGAAAAATTTTGAGTCAAATTCCACAGGTGTCCAAAAGTAAAAAGCCATAATAAATGGACAATATGCGTCGTATCCCCTACCATAAAATAAAGACAAATCTCCTATTACAATGCTGTTACAAAAGCTTGAAGAGTCATTTTATTGATAATTAATTGTTTAGTAACAAAAATAAATTCAATTTTAAATAAGCACTATGTAATCATGATGGCACACAACACACCCACACACACACCACACATACACATACCACACAAACGACGCGCACGCACGCACGCACGCACTGCAGAAGAGCTTGCCATCACGATGCTGAAGCCAGTCAAATTCTTCACACCAACTTGACTTGAATTTGCCAGTTACTTTCTTCTTTTCATCACTACTGACAGTTGAAGTAACTTGAACTAGAACTTGAAGGGCCTGGAACTGGTTCGAGGGTTTTTTGTCACCTGACTTAAAACTTCAGTCTTTGGAAGAACTGCCGCTCGAAAGTTTTCGCAATCCAGCGAAGCAGCGCCATTTTTTTTTGCTTCCAAGAAACGCGCGTGCGAGCAGCAGCATGGGTGGCAAGAAACAAAGGAAATTACTCTGTGGTTCATGATAGATTTTGTCGTCTGCTTCAAGCATGGTAGTGAAAGAATAGGCCCAGTATATTTTGTTGATCGTTTCCCGCAAACTGAATTGGCTTCGACATTCTGGTCGCGGCGAACACGTTTGAGGAATCAATCGGCTGAGAGAAAAACTGTACGCTTCTTGACGTATTAACTGAAAAATGTATACGTCAAACTTTAAAATTTGTACGTAATTTACGTACAGATCTGCATAATCGGGAACACTGACTGACGGGACCGAGTGCCTGGAAAATCAATAAGTCCCTGGACCGTCTGGATAGTAAAACGATCGGTCCCACAGAAAATCAATGCGTAAAGGACCGAAAACTGATCAAGTTCCTGATCCCTGCCCTTCTCAAGAAGAACAAGCTGGATCCCAATAATCTGAAAAACTACAGACCTATATCAAACCTTCCTTTTCTCTCCAAACTCATTGATAAGACTGTTCTGAAACAACTTAACGACCATATATCCTCAAACAATCTTCATTATCCTTATCATTCTGCACTATAGAGCCAGTCACAGTACTGAAATGGCCCTTGTTCCAATCGTCAATGACCTCCTACATGCTTCTGATGCTGGTCAGACCTCTCTTTTGACGCTTCTTGATCTCTCTGCTGCATTCTGATACCATATGACGCACTTCCTTCTTCTGGCTCTTCTTGATACATACTTTTGGAATTAAGAGCTCTGCCCTTTCTTGGTTTCCCTCTTACCTCTCTGATCGTTTTCAAGTCAGTTATGGTCAATGGTGGTCAGTCTGAGCAGGTTATGTTTTCTTGTGGAGTCCCCCAGGGGTCATGTGCATGGTCCTGTCTTGTTTACTTTGTATGCGTCACCTCTTTCCAATGTCATCGATCAGCACAATATGAAACATCACTTCTATGCAGATGAATCACAACTCCAAAACAGTACACACCACTGAAGATCTAGATTCCATTCTTACAGAAAGTAACAACTGCTATATTGATATTCAAAATTGGATGTTTCAAAATAAACTTCAATTAAATGGTGCAAATAACCGAAGCAATGCTTGTAGGAACTAAAAAACAAATTAGACTCTGTTACCATCGAGTCGATCCGACTGGGTAATAATATCATTCCCTCTCAGACTCTGTCAGAAATTAGTAGGTGTCACTTTGGACAATACTCTTTACCATGCAGAGTTTCCTGACTCAGACCACCTGTCAGTCTTGCTACTATCAAATTCGTCGCATCGGCTATATTCGTAAATATTTCTCAGATGAAGCCACAGCAAAGCTTGCTACTTCCCTCATCCTATCTCGTCTTGGCTACTGCAATGCTCTTCTTTCTGGCCTATCAGTCTCTTCTCTGTTTTGTCTCCAGCGTATTCAAAACACAGCTGCTCTTCTTGTCCTTAGGAAGACAAAAGTTTGATCACGTTAGCCCTCTTCTCCAGTTCTTTGCACTGGCTTCATGTCGCAGACAGAATTGAGTATAAATTAAGCACCTTTTGCTATAAATCTATCAATAAAGTTGCTCCATCTTACCTCTTCGGCAATATTTCCATTTATATTCCAGCTCGCACATTACGTTCAGTTTCAGATCTTCTATCTCTCCAGATCCCTAGGTATTAAGCTTTCAACTGTTGGTCTGTGCTCATTTGCTGTCTCAGGACCGACATCTTGTAACAAACTTCCTCTTTCCCTCCGTCAGCGGACGACACTCTCAGCTTTCAAATATTACCTCCAAACCCACCTGTTCCCCTGTGATTGAGGCTCCACTGTCTTTCTCTTCTTCTCTCTGTTGCCTTTATGGCTGTTTCTGCTATATACTATTTATGTCAAACGTGTGTGTTCGCTTTTCAATGCACATTTTGTTTGAATGCGTTATGGGTGATAACGTGTGTGTGCGCTTTGATTCTATTTTCTATCAAGATTCGTCGGCTGTATAAATAATGTATGTTTTTTTTTTTTTTTTGTGTGTGGTTTTTTTTTTGGTTTTTTGCTGTTATGTGTGTGTGTGGTTGTTGTGGGTTGGGTGTGAACCAAGAATTGTATGTTTAAAATAGCTGCATATTTTTATTTTTTGCTTTTCTACATACTATATTGTCTCCTTTCTTGTTTTTGTTTTGTTGATTGTTTTGTCGCTTGCAGAAAGACTTTCCTGTAAAATGGACAAGAAAAACACTGATTGGTTTATATGATCACAGAGATCTCACCAGCCAAATGACTCCCTAAAAGTACATGTAGGTTTCCAGACTTTACAACAATAGATGGATCTTGATCAAAGATACTTTCCGGCTCCGTGGATTGGTTCATTTTAGTTTTCCTTTTCTACTCGGAGCCATTAGGCAAATAATGTTCTTTTCCTGTCTCTTTTTGTTTCCTTTTTATTTGCCTTATGGCTCCGAGTAGGAAACAAAACTAACGCAAGACAGGAGTGGTCGTTGTCCAACCCACTCACCATTGTAAAACATTGTACGCCCCCTGTTTTCTCATGGAGGACAGACGGACAGTAGACCATGGTTTTGTCGCAGAACGTCCCGTTCAGACCAGACCCAGTAACACAGGGAACAGCCAGAGCCGAGTCTTCGTGTAGTAAGCCGTCAAGACACTCTGCTGCACACGGTTTAAATGGATTGTCCTCAGTGATGGTGGTGGTAATGATGCTGCTGCTGCTGATACTAATGCTGCTGCTGATGACGATGCTACTGCTGCTGATGATGGTGTGATGAAAGTGAGATAGTGGGGAGTGTGATTATGGGGTGGATGTCCTACGATGACGATGATGATGATGATGATGGTTATGATGACTACCGATGACCATCCATTTGTTGTTGATGATGATAAATATAATTATGATGACAAGGAGGAGGAGGAGGGAGGGAGAAGAAAAAAAGGATGAGGAGATGGAGGAAAAAAGGAGTGGGAGGCAGAGAGTTCAAGCCAGGGTTCCCAGGTTTGGGGCATGAGCAACGATCCAAAAAAAGGACCTTTAAAGGACTTATAAGGACCTCATCTCAATTCAAAAGGACCTTTGATAGCATGATTGTATGGAATATACCTAAGCAGAAAACTCGCACAACAGAGCTGTTTACCCTCTGGTTTAGTTGTCAGTTATCTCAAGCTTTCCTGTCACTAATTTGTGGCACATATCAGTGATCATCTTCATTGATGATCAGATTCAGTACAGATTCATTAGTCACCTATTCAATGAATTTCCAATTTTGAAGCCATGTATTTGAATCCTTAAAATTATACTTTACTAATTAAAATATAGGAGAGAAAAGAAAACAGAGAGCAGAGGGAGAGAGGGAGAGTTCACAAATTGCTACAGAGGTGGGGAAAGACACACAGGGGTGGTGGTGAGGGGGGGAGTAACTGGTGGTCCCAAACAAACTGGCCTCTTATCAATGAAAGGAGAGGGATGTGGTGACAGTAAAGTAGTCGCTGCACCATCCACTCACCATGACCCTATAACCCTTTCTTTTATTCCACTTTTTCCCTCTGAAGTCAGAGTGTGGCTTGCTCACGTGGCTGGGTAATCAAAAACGTCCACACACGTAATGTTCTCATACCTATCATGTTGCATTTGTACCATAGTGTTTAAATGTTTTGGCTGTTGGGACTATCCATGGGAGTTTTTATTTTATCCAGGGTAAGACAACACACAAACAAACTCCACTTTTTGAGTCAGGTTTCCCTTCCTCTCTCATCCAGTCTCCATGCTGCCGTATTTACCACTTTCAGAGGAATAGGAATGAGGAGTGGAAGGTGAAACCATCACTGTCAATATGTAAGTCGTGTCTTTCAAGTGGGAGAGTTCAACCATAAGGTCAAGAGGTCACTGCACCACCTGCCAACCTGGCTTTTTTTTTGCCCACTGGAATGTTCCATCTTTGCACGGAAGATCCGTCTGCTAACACTTTGATGACATCCAGTAGCTTTGCAGACTGCTGGGTTTTGTTTTTTTGTTTGTCATCAATTATTTTCATTGCCGTTCCCAGTTTCTTTCTCGAAACCTTTTCCTAATAGAACACGACTTAACAAGCGTACCTTTCCAAAATTAAAAGGACCTCTTTATGAAGTGAAAGGACCTATTTGCTGAAATAAAGCACTTAAAAAGCCTTTTGATCAAGCCAATTTACACAAAAGGACTTAAATGGACTTATAAGGCCGCCTACAAACCCTGTCAAAGAATCAGAGAAGACGACACACAACGATGAACATGATTGCTAATTTATGACTTCTACGATGATTGATGATTATTATGATGCAGCTACTACGGCTGCGGGCTGTTGTATGACAAAGAAGAATAAGAAGATGATTTGATGATAGTGGCTACCATGCCGACATAAACTGTAACGAGTACTACTTGTCGAGTTAGGATGATTAGCGAGTGAGGAGAATTAAATGCACGCAGACATGACTGTGTCGAACTTCCAACATAACGATGAAAGCGAATTTTGTATGACAGCGACAGTGACAATAAAGAAACAAATAGTCCGATTACAAACAAAGACGAACGTAAAGTATGCTAACAATGTCACTATGACTAAGGTAAGATATACTATGTACGATGACAAAGATGCATGCCACAGCCATCTCAACTGTAACTAAAACCAAGGTCACTCGGGGTCATAATAGATCAAAGTGGTGGTAAATGAAGGACAGGAGCTGTGCCGGTCGAGGGTTTGCCCCCCAGGGACCGCTACTTTAAGCCCATTTGGTATCGCCCAGCTACTACGAAACAAAGGTTATGGTCCACTTAAAATTAAAAAAATTAAAATGTTACAAATCCACACTAGGTTTTATTTATGTTTACTTTCCTTTTTCATTAGGTTACTTCTATTTCCTCAGCTTTCTAATCTCTTATCTTCCTACTACCCCCCCAAAGCGCAGCAGAATCTTCAACCTGATGAAGCTGGCTGCCTGATGTTGAATAATGATGATGTGTAACGACGACGATTGATGGATAATTACTATGATGCCTATTTAAGACAATAAATAGTATATATGTCGATGTCAGATCTATTTAATATAATGACGATTTAAGATTAAGATTCAAATTATATCCCTGTTGACAACTAAGGCCATGTCATGGCTGTCACCACGTTCTAATTATGCCAACACTAAAATCGAAGCATGGCACATCAGAACATGGTAAGAAAAGCACGACTGCCAGCACATCAACTCAATTGTCTAAACACTTGCTTCAGTAAATTCTTAATGTCAAGTTCTCTCTCTCTTTCTCTTGACAATCTCTCTCTCTCTCTCTCTCTCTTCTCTCTCTCTCTCGTAAAACTAAACCTATGAGAGTGTGTGTTTCTGAATGTGTTTTGCTGGTGCTTACGCGTCATTTTAGTTTAGTGTGATATCATTTGTATGATGATAATTGTAGGTCTAGATGTTGTCGCTCATTTGCTTTGTGTTTACATTATGTGTTTGAGTGCTCTTTATATAATATTTTTTTTCTTATTCTTTTCTCACTTTTCTTTCTTTGATTATTATTTTTTTTTTCCTGTTCGCCATTTTTTGTGAGGGCATAGTGAAAAGAAGCATTGTAGCTTATCTATTTTCCTTCAATACAAAATTGTGTTTGGTGTTCTTTGTTCATTTTTCTCTCTCTCTCTCTCTCACACACATACCACCACACACCACGCCACATGACATACAAACACATCGCACGTACATACATAACACACCAGACACACACAGCACAACAGACATACAGACACATACACCAAACAAACACACACACATACACACGTTCACACACACACGCGCACACACACATACTGACCATCACAGTCAGGAGGGGCATGGTGCTGGTCACACTTGGTGCACTGTCCAGAGTCCTGGTCACACTCCACAAGCCCGAGGCAGCTCTTGCCAACCGTTTACCCCACCACACCTGTCAGACACCCTGAATACAACGCATCCGTCGCTTTCAAATATCTTCTTTTAAAAGGATAGAGAAAAACCCCCCACCCAAACAAAACAAAACTAAATAAATGACAATTGGCAGTACAAAAGCTGTTGGCAAAAAAACAACACCACCCACTGATATTACTTTTATTCAGGACCAAAACAAAATTGGTTAGTTTAGCAGACAATTAATTTTGACTCAATTCGCATCCGCAATGATTTTTGAATTATTAAAAAAACTCACACTCACTCCATCACTCATGCAAAACAGACATAAACAAAAGAGAATGAAAGAGATTACAGGTTTTTACTTCAGGTTTAACATAGGGAATGCTATGATCAGACTTTTGTATATATAATATAGACCTTACATAGAAAAACTCGCCTACAGCAATTAGTTCCCACTTCAAACGCAAAGTAAAGAGGCAAACATGTGTATAGGGAGCGAAGCGAGTTTAGCAGTGACCAAAGTGGTGGTGTGCCCTACATTTACTTCCCGTGGTTGGAACGGACTTGAATGAGCTAATCAATCATTGATGGAGAAATAACAATCAGAAAGGAAAAGAGGAGATGAGAAACAATCCAGAACACAATACCCGCCATGTTCCTGAATCTTCCACTGCAAAGCATATTTGCCTGAGAAATAAACACATATTATATGCACACACGCACCACACATACATACCGCGCATGCGCACATACACACACACATGGACACACACACACACATTGTACCCTGCTGTCCTACGCAAACGCACCCTCTGGGTCGCAAGCGAGCGAGTCACAACTTTGATCTGCGCTTTTATAACTATCAGAACACACACACGCGCCACACAGACACACACACACACAGACACACAACACGTTCCCTCACTTTAACTCATTGTTTTGTTTTTTTATTGGTTTTTAAAAAAAAATCTAATAATTTTTTTATTTTTATCACCCTTGTTGAGAACGTACTTTAAATTAAATCAATCATCAAAACACACATCCACATACAAAAAAGCTTGTTTAGCTTATTCCTTAATCGTCAATAAAGATCATTTTTTGACTTGACTTGACTTGACTTGACACAAACTACACACACACACATACACATGCACTAACCATTGCATTTGCCTGTCTGTGGATCGCAGCTCTTGGAGCCACAGTTGTTGCTGCATCTTTCACATCTTCCAGTGCTGTTGGACTTGAAGAAACCCTCCTTACACACTGGTCGTTCAAGAAAGAAAAGAGAATAAAACAACAACATTCTTTCTATGCATTTGACTCACAAGTAAACCAAACCACTACAGGTACCATTCAACCACACGCTTCATGGCTTGTTGTTGTTGTTGCAGTATCCGTAGGCCTGGTTCACATTAGACGCGTAATTTCCGTACGGAACCCCCTAAATAAGTACCATTCAACCACACGCTTCATGGCTTGTTGTTGTTGTTGCAGTATCCGTATGCCTGTGTTGTTATGATAAATAAGTACCTGTCATTAAATATCTACCTCTCTCATGCGAACTTTACCCATCTAACCCTAACCCTATCCCTAACCCTAACCCTATCCCCCCTAACCACGGAAAGAACAAAAAAAATAGAGCAGGAGGGTGTAAATCTACCTATATTTGCCGATAAATCGATGTACAATTCCATAAATCCATAATCCGTAAAATTTACAATGGCGGACAAACAAACGATTCTTATTGGCTACGCTAGGACTACTTCCGGATAGGACTACTTATCTCATAGAGGTAAAAAATACAAACCTTCCCCCTTCCCCCGGACAATAAACCAAAAAGGAGAAAGAACCCACACCGGTTTCACAATTATACACGTACGGAACCCCCTATAAGGTATCATAAATAAGGATAAAAGTTTCCGATTATATGGGAAATTCGTACATGTGTCACAGATCTTTTCCCTTCTATTTTTACTTATTTATTGATTTCGCACTGTGTTTGTAATATCCGCTTATGTGTGTACACTGCCTTAATCTACATTGAAATACCAAAAACACAACACAGACATTTCTTTCTACATTACCCGTGCGCAAAAAAATAACTGTCATAAAACATACACCTTGTCTCTGGCATATTAATACGAAAAGCATCTTGCACTTGCACGTTTGGAATTATTACTGAATAAATACTAAAGATAGATACTTCCTTGCCTGTTGTCATTTACTGATGACGTCCATAAGGTAGGTTTTCATTATACTTTTATAGTGACTGCTATGATTACTAATTATTAGAAAGAGGGTTTTTTATTAAAGAGAACATTATTGTTCCCAAGGAGGGAATTGTCCCGCCGCATTGCAAGAAGAATGGATAAAAACTCTACGAATGATTGGGGGAAATTTGGACGCGTGCGCAATCTTTTCCTTCTTTGTTTCACTTATTTATGGATTGCGCACGGGTTTCCGATGGATCTCCGCTATGTGTGTACACGGCCTATGCGTTAGAGCTTCAATTACCACAAAAAAGCTTCAGAATTAACACCTGGACCCCTACTAGGGGCCTTCTGCGGCCCCATAGACCCAGCTTTCCTGTGGCTTTTAGGGCATTTGCCCCGCTTCCAGCGACCGTTTGATGTTCACTGCGTTGAATTTAGGAGCGTTAAATTAGAAAGGTCACGTAACTCGGGCAGAACTAGTGCGGGCAAATTAGTAGTCTAGTATAAGAGAACAACACAGCACCTGCACCTTTACCGATTTATGGTAAGTAATATATAGCAACTAGCAGCTAGGCTGTGATTTGACGGCCTAACCTGTGCATTCAGGAGGTTTGAAGTTGTCGTGACGAGGCCGTGCATTCTCCGTCCTTTCTGCAAACCTGGCACCTCAGTTCCTGGAACAGGCCTGGCAGCACCAGTCTCCTGAAGAAGCCAGTATTGCACTCTGCACCTACACGAGTCATGGTCAGAGCAGTAACCTTACTACAAGTATCAATTATAATAGAACTGATTTTGGAGGAAAAAAATTAGGGATAGCACTTCCTGAAAATGATTACCTCGCTTACTCATCAAACCATAGTGAACCATGGCGGGCATGGCGGCGAAGATCGAAACCGCAGGATGCGAGTCAGCCGACTTGAAAACATTTTTTTTTATTGAAAAAATGAAGGGGTGACCAGTACCCATAAACGATAGAACTTCCCAAATGCTACTAAAAATATAACTGCATCATTTTAGAATGACGCACATGCACAGTGTTCTAAGTTACTATCTGTCTACTGCAAACACACAAAGGCAAGAGCCTGTTGATCTACCTGATGTTAGAGTAACTCCCCCTGTTTGACACTGGGGGGGGACTGAATTAGGCATGAACACTCCCCACACACCATGAAATTACTCCCCTTCATTATTTCAGACAATTCCTATTCATTCACCGATTTCATTTGTACGTAAAGTCCCTTCATTCATCATCTGACGGATGAGTTTTTTTTGTAAGTACCGGTCCAGATCACCCGGAAACACCCTTTACACTATAAGATTGCAACACTCACTTTGCTCTGGTTTTTCCTATAAATCAAACCGTCAAATCAGCGATTCTTCCTTGGCAGATCGAGGTACTGGAAGTCAAATTCTTTCACCCAAAGAGAAGGCGCGTGCCGTCTCTTTTCTAAAGGACGCATGAGTCTAGACCAAATCGCTTGCAAGAAATTCTCGCAATACAAGCCTTTTTATTATTAAATTTTATTTTATACTGTTTATCTAAAGGAGTTTTGCTCACAACAGAGGAAATAGCTTCAAAGTTGTTGTTTTTACCGCACTACAAAAAAAGAAAACGCTTCAAACTACAATTGAATTTGACCTCCACCCACCCCAACTAAAATGGATTCTCTCTCCAGCATCTCCGCCAAGGAGTAATCGCCGTTTTGACGGTTTCATCTTTTTTTTTTTTTTAGGAAATCAGAGCAAAGTGAGTTTTCAGATCCTTGAAATGGCTGTCTTTCGGGTGATCTTGACGTGTTTCTTGCAAAAAAAAACCTAATCCGTCAGGGTGCACCTTTAACTGTTTAAGTGACTGGCACCGCATCAGTGAAACCACTCTGTTGGCCTGAGGCTGCACTGAACAAATTATTGTTGAATGACTGCTTGTGGTCAAACATTGTTTAAGAGCCTAATTGAAGTCTGATACGCACCTACAGTTTCTGTACTTTATGCAAAATGGATGCTTAATTCAAATTTTATGCTTTGTGAAAATATTTCATGAACGATTTTCCAGCCTACATGCTGACTGATATAGTATAATAAAATCAAACTGATATTTGTGGATACTCAACCTGGTAGAAATGTTTAATATTTTCCAACGGTAGAAGAAGAAGATCGAACTCCGCTACCGAGATCGAACAATTCTGCCGATGATAACACCTTTTTGTTGTCACAATTCTTCATGATTATGAATCATTCTCAATCTCCACTTCACTTGTCACAGTTGATAACATTCTCACTCGTACTGTTTCCACTCACTATTCAATTTTTACTTAGTACTTACATTATTTTCACTACTTTAATTCATCTTAAAATACCTGACTGACGCCAGCACTCACTTCTCATCTTCATCAGTTCGAGCAACAAACAATCTCCTTGCCACTCAGACCTCTAATGTGACAATTTTCGTGCAAAAATCTCAAAATTTCGACTGCAGTATTCAGTGATTCCGGAAGTAACTGTAAAATCAACAGAAAAGTCCGCTGGTATAATTAGGGATTTTTTTTTTGTAACCTAGACACGGGGGGTTTCTACCTACGATTGAGGTTCCGAGCAGATAGAGATGTTTTCTGCTGAAACCTACGATCGAGGTTCCGTCAGCGAATAAACCTGTTTTTTTCACAAGGAATACCGTCCATAAAAGATCTCCGACCGATTGTACGCTATCTCATCACAAGAAAACGAAAAAAAACGTTTTTTGTTGTGTAACATTTTCATCTAAGAAGTTGTTCTCAATAAAAGAGAGACTTTTAGAGGGAGCCAGCTTCTTACTACGGTGCTTTACTTAAAGAGTTCGTGCAAAAAACTCCCCCCCCCCTCACCTTTACATAAGAATATGTTCGCCTTTGTGATTTTGATCATAGCTTTTAAAGGCGCTGCTACACCACATCGATTCGGATCTGAATGCGATGCGATTTTGACGATGTGAGTCATGTTCACTTGAAAATCAGTGCGTGGTTTTTGGGTCTACTTTAGTCTAGTGAGCGCAAATGGCAGAATTTTATTGTTAGACGGAAGTGTTTCACTTGAATCCATGACTCCACGTGACTAATCCATTGCAACCCCATTTATTGTGCAGCCTACCACTGCTGCCGTGCCACCTACATACGATTTGACCAAATACGATCCGATTCTGACGATGTCTGTAAGCATGATCACGTGAAATGTATGCATGTATGTATGTAGTACTATGTATGTATGTATGTATGTATGTTGTATGCATGTATGTTATGTATGTATGAATGTATAGTGTGCGTGCGTACGTCCGTGGCTTCATGCTGC
Organism: Phymorhynchus buccinoides; assembly: GCA_017654935.2. Classification (NCBI taxonomy): domain Eukaryota; kingdom Metazoa; phylum Mollusca; class Gastropoda; order Neogastropoda; family Raphitomidae; genus Phymorhynchus; species Phymorhynchus buccinoides. The sequence continues at coordinate 69,090 of JAGGCT020004072.1, forward strand.
TTGCATGTATGTATGTGTGTGTATGTATGTATTTATGCTTGTGTGTATATAATGATATGTATTAATCGCATAATTCAATCGTTCACTAGACGATTTTCGTGAGGACAAAAAACTATGGGAGAGCACTTCGTGACAATTAGAGTTGTTTACCCCATTACTCGGTCAATACCACAGCCCACATGCAACAATGGCGGTCGAAGCTTGGAAACCGCAGGATGCGAAGTCACAGCGACTTGCAACATTGTTTTTGGAAAAAAAGGGGTGGCAACTTGCAAACTGTGGTCACGTAAAAAATGA
>JAGGCT020004072.1:69886-99282 GCA_017654935.2 Phymorhynchus buccinoides
TCTCTCGCTCTCTTCTTTCACCCCCGCGCTATCACCACTCGATCCCTCCCGTCCTTCTTCCTCTCTTCCTTTCCCCTCCTTTTCCCCTTCCCCCCCTTCCTCCCTCCCCCCTTTCTCTCCCTCCTGTTCCTTCCTTTCTTTCTTCCCCTCCCCTCTCCTCTCTCTTCCTCCCCCCCCCCTCTCCTCTTCCCCCCCTCCTCTCCTCCCTCATCGAGCCACGGCATCCAAGGCATACCTCCTCTCCCCCGTCCTCTCCCCCTCCCCTCTCCTCAATCCGTATCTCTCATCTCGTACCTCCCACCGTCCCTCTCCTCCCCCCCTCCTCTCTACGGCTCCCCCCCTCTCCCTCTTCCCCGCAAAGCTCCTCTCTCTCTCTCTCCCCTCTGCCTCTCTCTCATCCTCTCCTCTTCCTCCTCTCCTCCCTCCCCCCGTCACCGCTCCCTTCTCTCCCTCTCTCCTCCTCCGGCTCTCTTCCGCTCTTCCTCCTCCTCTCTATCTCCCCTCCCATCTCCCTACTTCCCACTCTCTCTCCTCGCTCCCTCTCGCGTCCTTCTTTTCGCTCTCCTCCCCTCGTCATCCTCCGCCGACTGAAAAAGTCTCGTCCCTCCCTCCTTCCCCTCTCCATCCGTCTTCTCTCCCTCGTCTATCTCCCTCCCCTCTCATCTCTCTCTCCGCTCCTCCGCTCCCTCCCTACTCCTCCACCTCCCGTCCCTCTCTTCATCTCTCTCTCCTCTCCCACCTCCTTCTCTCTCCCCCTTCAATCATACTCTGTGTACTCGCATGAGTATCTCTCTATCCGCATCTTCAACCGCTCATCTCTCCCCCGTTCTGGTCCTCCCTTCGAGTCATCTTCTCCCTCTCCCCCATCCGTCTACCGGCACATCTCCGGAGTCGATCTACCCTCCTCCCTCTCCATCTCTTCCGATCCTCCCTCCTCGTCCTACGCCTCCCTCCTCCCTCCCTAGATGTCTAGTCTCATCTCTCGCTTCTCTCCTCGTCAATCTTGTCGCTTCTTGTTTCCGTCGTACTCTCATCCTCGCCTTCTGTATCTCTCCTCTGGTTCGTCATCTCTCGTGCTCCTCATTCTTCTGCCCTATGCTTCTCTCTCCTCCCTCTCTCGTTATCTCCGTTCTTCTCAAGTCCCGTAAGATCGATCCCTCTCTTCTCGTCCTCTCCTCTCTCTTCTCACTCCCCCTCTCCTCTCTCTTCCTCACTCCATCTCTCTGTACTCTGCGCCTCTCTCTCGTCTCTCTCCTCTCTGTGCGCCTTCAGCTCAATTCTACTCTCTCCTCTCCAGATCCTCCTCTCTCCTCCTCCTCCCCTACATCCGCTCGACTCTTCCCTCGCACCCCCATGTCTCTGAACTCGATTCCCCCTTCATCTCCTAGTCTGTTCTCGTCTATCTCAACCTTTCCCCCCATCCACTCATCTCCTCCATCTCGGTCTCTCTCTCATCTCTCTAACTCTCAGTCCGTCTCCTCCTCCTCGATCCTCAACCCCCATCATCTACTTCGCTAATCCCCTCTCCTCCCTCTCACTCTCGTGAATCCCTCCTCTGTCAACTCTTCCCCCTCTCCTTCTCCTCCTTCGCTACTCTCCACAGCCTCCTCTCTCCCTCCAACTATCTTCTCTCTCCTCTCTCTCTTCCTCCCCTCAATCTTCCACTCTTTCCCTCCCTCCTCTCTTCTCTCTATCTCCTCCCCCCTTCACCTCTCTCCACCCTCTCCTCCGGCCTCTCCTCATCTCAGTCTCTCTCCTCCCATCTCTTCCTCCCCCTCTCTCCAGCTTCATCTCTCTTTTCCGGGTCATCTCCTCCTCCTCTCTCTATCTCTCTTCTCTTCCTCTTCTCTAGTCATTACTTCCTCTCATCTCACAATCTCGTCCCGTCCCCATCCCACTCAAACATCCGTCGCTCAAGTCCTCCTTCTCCTAAAATATCTCTCAATCATCTCAGCTCTCGCCTCTCTCCATCTCTCGCAATCTCAGGTCACTCCTCCTCTCTCTGACCCCTCTCCGTCCCTCTTCCTCCCTCTCTCCTTTCCTCCTCAATTCTCTTTCATCTCTGCATCCTCTCCCGCGACTTAGCTCTCTCTCCCCCTCCCCTCTCTCCAAATTCCTCTCTCTCTCTCTCCTCTCATCTCTCTCTCCTCTCTCTCTCATCCCCTCTCTCCCCCCCTCCCCATACCCCTCCGTTCCAACTCTCGCAGCTCTCTCTCCTCCTCCTATCGTCCATCTCCCTCTCTCCAGAACTCCTCCCTCCCTGCCCTCGTCTTCATCCTCTCCTCACCTCCCATCTCCCTCCTACTCCATCCTCTCCACCAGGGCTCGGCATCTCCGCTCTCGGCTCCCTCCCCTCTCTCCTCCAATCCCATCCCTTACTCCTCGTTCTCTCCTCATCGTCTCTCTCAGAACCCTCGACCACCGCTCCTCTGCTTCTCGGCTCTCTCCATCCCATCCTCCTGTGCCGAGCTCATCTCTCTCTGTCTCCCCCCCCCCCTCCCTCCACATCCTCTCCATCCCTGCTCTGCTCCCCCCCATCTCTCTCTCCACTCTTCTCTCAGCTCTCTCACTCCTTTCCGGCCTCTCTCCTTCTCTCCCTCCTTCTCTCTCCCTCTCCTCCTCTCTCCTCTTCCCGATCTTTCTCTCTTCTCCGATCTCTCCTTTCACTCTCATTCTCCCCTTCATCCGGCTCTCAATCCTCCCCTATCCTCGTCACCTCTCAACCCGTCCTTCCATCTCCCCCTCCAGAATATCTCCTAGTCCTCATCTCTCCTTCACACTCTCCCCTCTCTCAGTCGTCCCTCTCTCCAGCTCTGATCCTCTGATCTCACATACTCTTTCATCTTCTCCTCCATGTCACTCTGACTCGCCTCTCGCCTCTCTCTCACTCACGCAAACTCTCCTCCTCACTCTCTCCCCTCCTCTTTTTATCCCTCTCCCCTCTCTCAGCTCCATCCCTCGTCCTCCTCCCCTTTCCTCTCCCTCCTCCGAATCTCATTCTCCATCCCACTCCTCTCTCCGCCTCCCTCTGACACTCCCTTCTCCTCACCACCCCATCGTCTCTTCCTCTTTGTTTCTCTCTCCTCCCTTTCGTTCTGTCTCTCCTCTTGTCAGTCCCATCTCATCGTCCGAATCACTCCTCTCCTCTCCATTCCATCTCCGTCCACACGTCTCTCTCCCATCCTCTGGTGTTCGCACTCATCATCTACCCTTCAGCAACTTCAACTCTTGTCCACTCTCCCTCCGATCTATTCTCCTGCTCCTCTCGCATATCCGTCTTACTACTCACTCCTCTCCTTCAGTCATCCCCGTCTCGCCAGATCACCTCCAATCTAGCCGCTCCGATCTCTCTCTCAGGAAATACTCTCGCCCTCCTCCGGGAATCCATCTCCGTCCAATCTCTACTCTCATTGCCTCACGCCGACTAGACTCCCCTCAGTCCACTCCTCTCCTCTCCCTCGATCCTCACTTCATCTAACCCTCTCTCTCTGCCTCCCCTCTCCAAGCTCCTCCCTCTCCCTCTCGGCTCATCCCGCTCTCTTCTCCCTCCTCCTGCTCTCTCGCTCCCTTCGATCTCGTTCCTCATCTCTCACTCCTCTCATATCGTTCTCTCCTCTCTCACCATCTCCGCTCCCCCTCCATAATCACAAATATCTCTCTGCCATCCACATCTCCACTCCGTCAATGTCTTCTCCGTCTTACATCTCTCAACATCGTCTCCTCCATCTCTAACTCCCTCCTCCATCGCCTCTCTCCTCAATCAATCACTCGTCCCCCCGTCACCTATATCTGCATCACCTCATCTCACCATTCTCTCTTCCGCCTACTTCTCTCTCCTCTCCTCCGATGCTCACTTCGATCTCCCTCTCCGCTTTATTTCGTTCAGCAACCTCTCTCTCCCTCTCTCCCCCGTCCCCTCCTCACCTCTCGCTCAACCTATCCTAGTCCCCCCTCTCTTCTATCGTATTCCCTCGTCAGCCATCCTACCTCCTCCCCCTATCTGCCTCCTCTCCATTTCTCTCACGAACACTCATTCTTATCACCCAACCCTCTCTCGTCACTTCTCCTAATTGCCCTTCTCCTCCTCTCGTCTCCCGTCTCCTCTTCCTGTCGATTCAACTCGCTGACGGTTTCTCTCTCTATGTCTAGTCTTCACTTCTTCTCAAAATCTACTCTCCCTCCTCAATCCGCCCTCTCTCTCTTCTCCCTCTTCTCTCAATCTTCTCCTTCTATCTCCTCTCTTCTTCTTCGCCTGACTCTATCTTCTTCTCGTCAGCCCGTCGCTCCTCCTCTCTTCCTCTTCTCTCTACTTCTTTTCCTTTCTTCTCTCTTCTCTTCTTCTTTCTTCCTAGCCTTCTTATCTTCTTCTTCTTCCTTCTAATCTTTTCTGCTCCTACTTCTTAACTTGTCCCTTCATCTTCTCCTCTCGCTCTCCTCTTGCTATACCTCTTTTTACCTTCACTTCTTCTTTAACTCGTCTTCGTCTTACTTCTTCTTTCTTCTTCTTATTCTTACTATCTTACTTCTTTCTGTCGTTCTTCTCTTCTCACTTCATTTCTTCGCATTCTTCTTCTATTTCCGTTTTCTCTTCCTTCTTCTGGTCTACTTTGCCCTCCTCAACTTCTTACTTTTCTGTCTTCTTCATTCCTTCTCTTCTATCTTTAATCTTCTTCGTATCTCTCTTCTTTATTCTTCTCTCTTTTACCTCTTTTAACTCTGTCTTTTCCTCTCTTCTCTTAACTTATTCTTCACCTCTCTTTACCATCTTCTTCTTCTTACTTTTGACTTTTACTATACTTCTTCTTTATGGTTCTTTCTTACTTCTTCTTCTTTTCTCTTATTTTATGCACCACCCTTAACACGGACATGTACTGTCAGGAAAATCCAAGAAAAAAATCAAATTAGACAATAGTCACTGCCCATGAAAAAAAGACAACCGATCAGACGCAATCTAAGCAATGGCCTCTGGGGCTATCTTCTTCTTCTCCGTCATTTCTTCCTCTTCTGTGACGGTTTGGTTCCCCGTAGGGGCCATAATGCGTCCGCCATAATGGGCTACGTAATGCGATAATATATGTGTCCCTAGGTTGTTTTTTTCAGCTTTTCACTCGGCGGCTCCCCGCGCTAGCCCGTATATTACTAGCGCAAACATTCCGATTCGAGAGGAAGCTCAACTGACGAAAATTGGTCATTCACCATGAGGGATACAAAAAAGCAGACCGAGAATTGCGGCCATAATAGAGTCCAGAAAGATAGATGACAGAAAAGCAAAGGCGAAAAAAAAACGAGAGACAGATAGTTAAAAGAGAGTGGCCAGACCATAATCCCTATTATAGAGGCCACAGAAGATTAGAGGAGAAGTTACAAGCAGCAGAACTTCCAGAAGGTCGCGAGGCGGAACTCCCATTTTTTAACCAGAAAAAGACCCCGCCGAATATCACCCATGATGGAAAGGTTCGGGGACAGCCCTTTTCTTATATAATACTAAACTTGACATGTGCTTAGTTGTGTAGAGGCACCAAAAAGAAGTAATGACGCGTTATTCCTCCTTCATCTGACTCTGACATTCATCAGTTGTGATGATATCATCAAGCGTCAGTAAGTGATACTGATAAAACCGGCAACATTAGCAGAAGGAAGTTCAACAAATGTTTCTCTGGCATACAATGGTAATCACCCAAACACTATCAGACGGAGAAAGCAGAGACGAGTTTTTCAAACTCATTCGAATACTAAAATCAACAAATGATGGTGATCAGCGCCCCACAAAAAAAATCAGACGAATGGCAATACAGGTGTTGGGTGTCCTATATTGGCGTCTCCCCTCCAGACAGACTCCGCTGTGTAGTATCCACTAGTCCAGCCATGAGGTAAATAATGGAAGTGAGTTGAACTCGAACACATGCGCAGAGTAGGCAAGTAAGTCGCGGAGCAGCCCGACGAGATAGAGGGAGAGGAGAGGGAAGGACTAATGAATGAGTCGTGAGAGAGAGAGAGAGTCTGAGATCTAGAATGCTTTCTAATGCCTACTCCTACAGCCACAGGCCCATTTCGATCGATAGCCCGAGATAGCTAAAACAGTGAAGGGTAGAAGATATCGCCTTTCTATTAGATGATTCAAGTCAAGCCCCCCCAATTAAAGCATACACCATATACCATATCCTATATTAAAGCTATCTTATATCTATGTGAGAAATTCTGCCTAGTCGGACATAATAGTCTTATATTATCAGCAGCCATTTTCTATGAAAACTTCCATAGGGACAACTATAATTAATACAACGAAAAATATGAGAGAAGACGAGAGAAGAGAGAGAGAGAGAGAGAGGGAGAGAGACCGAGAGAGAGAGAGAAGCGACGAGAGAGATGAGAAGAGAGGACGAGATGAGCGAGAGAGAGATGCGTGGAAGGAGAGGGAGAGGAGGAGACGAGAGAGAGGAGAGCGAGAGAGGGAGATGACAGAGGGTGAGTGAGAGGGCCCCGCCCCCCTGAGAAGCTGAGAGACCTATGACGGAGAGAGAGATATGAGAGACCCCTCCCCTATTCTCCTGAAGGACGTGGGAAGCCGACGAGAGCAGAGAGTGACGAGAGAGGAAGAGAGGAAGAGAGAGAGGCGGGGAGGAGGGATCGAGGGAGAGAAGAGATGACGGTAGGACCCCCGCACGCCCCCCGATGAGGAATTTGACCGAGACGAGCGACGCGGGAGAGAGAGGGAGAAAGAAAAAAAAAAAAAAAATAAAAAAAAAAGGACCGACTCAAAAAAACGACAGAAAAGAAAATAAAAGTAATAGGAAAAAAAAAAATAAATGGGGAAAAAGAAAAGAAAAGAAAAAAAAAGGTAGGGGGTGTGGATTAATTTACATGGATGGGACTAAAGATAGAGAGAAATTTGATTTAAAAAGTGTTATAATTGAAAACATAAACAGAAAACTATATTAATCACATCTGAGAAAAATACAAAAAAATATAAAATAGAAAGAAACGAAGCCAGTAAATGGATAATATATTTATAAACTACAACTTGCTCCCCCCCCCCCCCCCCCCCCATTCCCACAAACACGCACCCATTTCAAAGCATTACAACACCAACAAAAATATGTTATGGATTACCGTATGAAATCGAAATGCCTTATACAAATAGGTTGCCAAGCGCATCATGATAGGTTTATGATTTGAGGATAGAAGTAAGGAAAGCTTAAAGCTGGGTTATTGTAATATTAATATTAATATTTTTCTTGGTATATACTTTTCACGAATTCCTGAGCATTTAGGACATTTTAAAACAAAATGTACTTCAGTTTATGTTTCATTTCTACAAAAAAGGGCATGCGTAGTCAGTTGGGATTACGATTTGAGAATCGCCAGGACTAGCGGCCATTGGCCAATGTCACTGGGGATGGTTACAAAAAACTGAAAAGTGGGCTAATTATCGTTGATTTTAAAGTACATGCACATTCACAAATATATATACAACAATTAATCAAACAGTCTCGCGCATTATGGATATACGATTCACTCAAGCATATTCAAATAACATACGTAACCCGAATGCCTTATCTAAATACACAGCTGAGCGTAAAACCACAGATTTGTTCTCACATGCTAATAATAAAGTCAGTCTAAAGAGAGATGGACTAATATTATAATATTTAGCAGGGATATATTGTCATGTTGCCTTAGGTTATCATACATGGGACATCGTAACACAAAATGGACCTCTGTTTCTCTTTGGAACTTACAGAATGGGCATGCTAAGTCTTCCTCTCTTACATTGATTATGAAACGTAATTTGTGAATATTAAGTTGTGACACACACCGAGTCGAAACCATATAAGACTGATTCTCGCCTGAATGTGTTTCAGATCCAACAAGTATTGTCAAAGTATGAGGTCACTTTTGAAGGTGCGGTAAACGGAGAAACGTTCACTATCATGACAGTTGAGAACACCATTGTTCTTGATAATCGTTCAATATTATTAAACGTAATGAGTGCCAGAAAATGCTTTACATTTCCAAAACTCCATGGGTGTTCAGGACTTTCTTGAAAAACATATTAATTTTATGAAGCATAAAACAGACAAATGTGGCCCAAATGTGATGATGACAGGAAAAGCAACATTTTATAAGCTTTTAATGGTAGTCTGTATTCTGACATCTCAATAACTTTCAACCAATATTCAACTGATCTTACACGTAAATTAATGTATAAAGGAAAACGTCCAACTCCAAGCTCACCATATGCCTTTGCATTGGACGCTCTGATACTCACATATAACAAATATTTTCAATGCAAATAAATGCACTTTCTCTAAGATTTGAACGTTTGCAATAATACCCCAGATTTCAGCACCATAACTTAACATCGGTTGTATTTGTGCATCAACAATTTTGAAAAATATACTTGGAGATCTTTCACCAATCGAATTTACCAATCTGAAAATATTAATTACCCCCCTTCTTGCACGACTAGCCATGCCATATAAAATACGAGCAAATGATAATCTGGTTGACAAAATAATACCTAAAATATTTATACATATTTACAACATTTACTTCAGTTTGTCTGTAAAACCAATTTTCTGTTGCTGATAAATACCCACCATTCCTAAACACTACAATATTAGATATATCAAAATTCACTGGCAGTCCAAGTCTTGTCGGCGTCTCATGCAAAACATTCAACTGATGTTTTAACCCTATGACAGAGTCTGATATCAAGATTATATAATCTGCGAACATCAGGATAAGTAATTAAAATAGATCAGGTATCAGCTGAAGACCATGTTTTCCCTTATTGATAATATCACAAGCTAACTCATTAATGAATAGCGAAAATAGCACAGGGCTGCATATTTCACATTGGTTAAGTCCTAAGGGGCACATAAAACCACCACTAAGCTCACCACCTGCTCTCACCCTTTAGCAACTTTATACATACTAGTAATAGCATTATACATTCTTCCCCTTATACCCCTTTTCTTCAAGACATTCCATAAATTTGAACGAACAATCGAATCAAGGGCTTTACTAAAATCTATAAAACCAACATAATTTTAACTTTTTATGATAGGACAATTGCTTCTGTACTAATGCTTAGAGCGTAAACACATGGTCGATTGTACTGCATTTCTTTCTAAAAACCAGCCTGACTTTCGTTTATAACACTATTTTCCTCAATCCATTTACTAAGTCTTTGATTCAAAATGTGACTATAAACTTTACTGCAAATATTGAGAAAAGAGATTCCCCTGTAGTTATCAGGATACGTTTTGTCGCCCTTCTTATGAAGGGATTGAATAATAGATTCAGACCACTGAGCTGATTTAACTTCCATAATTCTTTCCCGTTATTAATATTGTCAGGCAAGGATTTATAACAGGTTCACGAGGAGCCTTTGGTTTTAGCCATCAACAGCCGAGTGAGAGAGAGAGAGAGAGAGAGTTAGAGAGAGAGAGAGAGAGTTTGTGTGAGAGAGATAGAGAGAGAGAGGAGAGGGAGAGAGAGAGAGACGAGAGAGAGAATAACGAATGAAGAACGAACGAACGAATCAAATTAATGAGTAGGTCTTTCTGCCCGTGTCAAAAAGGAATCTGGGTCAGAGACGAATACAAGTCAAGAGATTTTAAAAAATATATATATATCAAATAAAACAAAAGCAGTTATTACAGAGCGATGAGCGGGATTGAGGGGTGTGTGTGTGGGGTGGGGGGGTGGGGTGGGGTTGTGATGGTACTGAGTGATAGCAATAACATTATAAAACAATATAGAGTGGGGGGAAATCAAGAGGGGACACTCTCTCTCTCTCTCGCTCTCTCTCTCTTTCTCTCTCTCTCTCTCTCTCTCTCTCTCTCTCTCTCTCTCTTCTTATCTCTCTCTCTCTCTATCTCTCTCATCTCTATGCTTTTGTTACTATGGCATTGTAACGGGTCACAGGCCTATATACAATTAAAACATTGTCAATTGGGTTTCTATATATCTAGTTCTCTCTCGCTGCTCCTAATCTCCGTGCTCGCTCTCGTGCTCTCTCTCTCTCTCTCTTCCCAACTCTCTCTCCTATCTCCCCTCTACTCTCCTCTCTTCTCTTATCGTATTCAATACTTCAGTAGGCCTATTCTTCAGTATGACGTTGTCTGTTTCTCTTTCATTTCTGTGCAACGTTCCGATGGTCTGGAATGAAAGAAAACACAATGTCCCTCCCTGTCCCCTCTTGCCCTACCATCCCACCGACAGACAGTTCAGCAGGTAGCCTTCAGGCGGAAAACAACAAAAAGACTCTGAAGCCCTGCTAAGATATGTCGGGGGTAGGTTCCTGATTGGCCTTTTCCCATCTCGCCCTTTCTTTGAAGTTTCCGGCCACGCCTCCTCACGTGAGCTACCGTTGACGGGAAGAAGTGCCATTTTCGCCCTTTCAATGAGTCCCGTTTCGCCCATTGTTTCACTCAAATTCATAACTTTGTGTCCTTTGGTCTAGTGTGGGAGAAGCATATAGTGCGTATATGTACGTGGTTGTGTGTGTTGGTGTGTTGTGAGTGCTTGCTGTATGTTTGTGTGTGTGCGGGTGGTCTGTGTGTTGTGTGTGTGTGTGTGTGTGGTGTGTTTGGGTGACCATGATAGAGATAGAGAGATGACTTAAGGTTAAGGGACACATTATCAGAAAGAGAGAGAAGAGAGAGAGAGAGGAGAGAGAGAGAGAGAGAGATCAGAGAGAGAGAGAGGAGAATAGAGCGAGAGAGAGAGAGAGAGAGAGAGAAACGAGATTCAGGAGAAGAGAGTGGAAATGAAAGGGCGAACTGGCACTTTCACGTTTGTCGTGTTGCGCAAAGGGTGAATTGGGAATGGGCCAATCGGGACGTTCCCGATTTAAAAACCCAAAGCACAGGATAAGACGCACAGTCCGCTTGAAACATTAAACCCCACTCCAGATACAAAAGTTCTGAAAGGGATTCGGAAGACAAAAACTGTAAAAGGATGAAGAGGGAAACCGGAACAAAACCACACAAGGGGGGGGGGGGGGGTGATAAAGAAGTTGTAAATTGTTCAGGGAGATAAGATTCCTCAAAGAGAGGGGTGAGGTGGGTGGAGAAAATGGAGAATATAGGAGGAATTATATGGACAAACAGAAGGACAGAGTGCTGAGAGAGAGAGCGAGGAGAGAGACAAGAGAGAGGAGAGAGAGAGAGAAGAGAGACAGATACAGAGAGAGGAGCAGGACACAGAGAGAGAGAGAGAGAGAGAGAGAGAGACAGAGAGAACAATTAACAATATTTTAATATCTATAGGCATTTTCTGCCCCTTGAGAGATGGGGGACAAGTGGGGTAGGGGTCATCATCAGCACCAAATATGGAAATCATTAATAAAAAGGCAAGCGCGTGTTGGTGTGTGTGTGTGATGTGTGGTCTGAAACACGAAACGGGCCTTATAACTCCGCCGTTTTTCGACCGAAATCCGCTTCAAATTTGCTATGAGCCCAAACAGGGGCCAGTCATTTGCGGCGGTTTGGCAAATGCGCGAAACGGCGCATCCGCAGGCCTTTCGGCGCCCGTATCTCCGGTTTTTCTGGACCGATTGCCTTCACATTTGGTATGTTGATGACCGGGGACGGTGACTATCGATTTGACAAAACGGAAGCGACAGGATTTAGAATACGCGTGCGCTATACGTCCAGCCCAAACTTTCAACAAATAACTCCGCCGTGGTCTGACATAACCGAATCGCTTCAAATTGCCAAAGCCTGGCCGCAACTGATGAAGAGAATCGTGGGGAGAGCGCGTCATTCTCAGAGCAACGGGAAACGGGGCCTTATAACTCGCCGTTTCTTAACCAAATAGCTTCAAATTTGCTGTACTCAGCATTAACAGTACTTGGCGTTACCGTTACTAGGCGTTTACCGTTACTAGGCGTTACTGGTACACGGCGTTGCGCTAGTAATAATAAATTACATAAACAAGTACATGTAACAATGGTTCAAACTTTCAAAAAAGTACGCGAGCAAGAAAAGAAAAGAAATCCAGCAGGATTTGTCAAGGAAAAAGCAGATAATTTTTATATCCAAGACTTACTTATGCCAACAAGTACACCATCACCAGTGCATCCACCTCCATCGCCGTCATACACACACGCATGCACACACACACACACACACACACACACACACACACCACACACACACACACACACCACACACACACTATGCAATGACGCAACCGAACAATGATGATCTGAAAACGCGTGTTTACACAACTTATGCAAACAAAGGCAAAAGTTTCTTATTTTATCTAAGGTGAAAACGTTTTGTTTTATAGAACACATCATAACCAACACTTATTTCCACACAAGCCACACGTTCAAGTAACAATCAAGTATAAGTCTACCCCTATACTCCCCCCCCCCAACTACAGAGAGAGAGAGACAAGAGAGAGAGTGAGATTGAGTAGAGAGAGAGAGAGAGGAGAGAGAGCCGAGAGGAGAGAGAGAAATTCCTGACAAATGATGATTAATGATCAATAGCTACAGAGCCATTATTGACATGAGGGGTGTAATGAAATAAAAGGAAACAATGAAACGGAAAACATATCCAGTACAAAATAATACATAATTCTCACACAATTCAATGTGAGTATGAAAAGATAAATACTAGTACAACAATATGCGCAGCGCGATCTTTTCTAAAACCAAAGTCACTTATGCCTATATAATGACAGAGGGCACTATAATCTAATTTGTAATAGCGGAAATCAAACTAGAGTGAATGTGATGAAGTTGTCATGATGCAGCAACATAGTTGCTAGCGAATTAATTAATAGCTGTTCTAGTGTTAAAACATCACCAAGCACGCCTTTGGTTACAGGGTCATAAAAAACTACATTAAAGAGAGAGAGAGAGCGAGAGAGAGCGTAGAAGAGAGAGACCTGTAGACACAAAGAGAGAAATAAAATACGTTCATTTTGGAAAATTAAAGTGTTTTTCGCAAAAGATTGAAACGATAGAAATGAACCAAAACGTTAAAAGGCGCCACCAAGGCCAGTCACACTTCTCTGTGGTGATAAACCTTTCTTACTTACTCCTGTGGAAAACATTCTGCGCCTTTCTTAAAATCGTTTAAAATGAGTGTGATGAATGCACCTGAACGTACAGATAGACCGCAATTCTTAAGGGGTGGGAGTGGAGCTATTCTTGTGTTGAGCGAAACTCCTTTCGCAAACTGAAATGTATCTATAAAAGGCTTGATTGTGGAAAATTCGTTGCAAACGATCTGGTGCCTAATTAAAGCGACTCAGGAGGCTATACAAAAGAGAAGGCGCATCATGCCTTGTCTTTCATTGACAAATTCTAGAATGCCAGACCTCCGGCCAAGGAGGAATCGCGATTTGGAGGGTTGATTTCGAGGAAACCAGAGCACAACCAAAGTGAGTGTGCGATTCTGTAAAGGGGTTTTTTCCTAGTGATCTCGACGTCGTTTCTTTTTTAAAAAACCGTATCCACCGGTGGTGCCCTTAGACATAAATCGCCAAAGCGTCGTGTTTTTCAGTAGAGTGTATGACGTTGTGTGTCAATAAAAAACAAGCAATAAAACATAATATCTCCTAATGGATGGAAAACAAAAGTACAATTTGCAATGACGCCTCTTAGATACAAACTAAGATGGAGATTTAACGGGTATGGCAGATGTTTGGTTCGTCACTACTGATATTGTTGCGATAGAAGAACATGTATTGAAAAAATGTTGAATATGATGATACTACCTGTTGTCCAAAGATTGGAACTCCCAATTGCCACTGCTAAGCTTTGTTTTATTCTTACTCAACCAAGTCATAGTGATGATAAATGTTATGTCAGGATGTTTGTTGGTACATTTTGAAGACTTCCACGGAGAGTTTGTGTGTAAATGTGTTGTGTCTGGTCTGTTGTGTGTCTTCATTACGTATTAATGGATTTTTGCCTCTTATTTGCTTATTCACTTGTGAAATAATGTGGGGGGAAAGTTAATAAAAAAGAATATGTCAAAATAAAAAAAATACTATACATCCGAAGTTCTAAGTGCATTACGCCTCTCGTACCAGATTTGGGAGTATGTTTCTAAAAATGATTACTAGATGTTGGTTTTCAAAATGGTGTGAAAACATGATTTTGTTTAATTGCTGCCCGTTCGTTTTATCGACAGGAATGAAAAAACGAATCATCATTATTACATAAAGCGGTGTATAGGACTGAATACTCTTAGAAAAGAATGCGTTATGTTTGAATGTTCCTGAAAAGTGGATGTCAGGTATGAACTGTGATTTCTTCGCTCTTACTAGCATTGTTATCTCTCTCCTCTTCTCTCTCTCTCTCAACCCCTCTTCTTCTCTCTCTCTCTCTCTCTCTCTCTCTACTCTTCTCTTTCTTCTCTCTCTTCTCTCTCTCCTCTCTCTATCTCTCTCTCTCTCTCTCTCTCTCTCTCTTCTCTCTCCCTCTCCTCTTCCTCTCTCCTCTTACTCTCTTCTGAGGTTAGGGACGGTAGAGTAGTAGTAGTGTCGTAGTGGTGTTTCGGTGGTGGATGGTGGTGATAATAGTAAAAGAATAGTAGGTGAAGACGGTAGAGGGCCAATGGGCGGAGGTCGGGGAGGCCCGTGCCGGTTCTTTTTTTTCTCTCTCTCGCTACTCTCTTCTCTCCTATCTAGCTCTCTCCTCTCTCTATCGCTCTCTCTCTCTCTATTCCCTCTCGTCTCCCTATCTCTCTCTCTCTCTCTCTCTCTCTCTCTCTTCTCTTCTCTCTCTCCTCTCTTCTCTCTCTGTGATTTGTCCAAACCTTGTGTGTGACATGTGAAAAGTGTGGTGATTCATTAAGACAAAGCCGCTTTTGCCAAAGCGATTTCATGAGAAACCAGTAACAAAGAAAGGACAATGAGGGGAAATACGATAACTTCAGCCAAAGGGGAAATCGTACCTTCCAGCCCAAAGGGGAAATAAACGTAACTTCAGCCAAAGGGGAAATAAATCAAGCGCCGCCATATTATCGGCCCGCCATCTTGAAGCAGAAATTCAGGGTCATAAGCTTCGGAGTCCGCTTCGTCTTTTCTCTGTCAATAAACTCACCTCCACGCCCCTTGGTGGCAGCAAATTGTAAAGGGAGATAAAGTGAAGCCGTCTGAGGAAATGCACAAGTTTAGAGCTAGACTTGTTGTGTGCGTTTTTTTTTCGGCTTGTTGGTCGTTGGATTATTTGGGTTGAAACTACAGTTGGATTATGAAATCGTTCGGGTGTTTGTGACGATTGGTTGGAGAGGGGTTGCGGAGTATCAATGATAGCCAAACTGTCGGGGACTGTGAATCACAGGCGTTGCTTTCGAATCGCCAACTTTTTTCAGTATAACACCATATCTTTATAATATAATATGTTTGTATGGGTTTTGATTACTATCATAGGCAATAAACTGGAAGAGTTTGAAATGTCGAACAAAACAAATTCTAAGTATGTTGCTCAGCGAACGAACAGTACATTATCATTATTGTCCTGTCTTCGAGCTTTGCAACAATACTCTGTTGTTTTTTAAAAAGTTTCACTCACCAGTTTAGGCTCACCTCGGAGCTTTCGGGTGGCGTCGCGCTCCTCGTCAGCGTCGTACTGCTGAGAGGCCACTGGATGGTCAGTGCACACGATGTGAGTAAAGTCAGGCTGCACCCACGGCGCATGATGGAACCAGGGAAGAATAAGCGCGGGCAAGGACGTGGTCTCCCAGGTTCAGGTCAGTAGGGCTTGGCGGCCCGCGATGGGATGCCTCCTCACCTCTCTGGAAACCATCCGCGTGCCGGTCCAGCACAGAGATGTCGGGTGAGAACTGATGGTAGTAGTTGGCAATATTCGACGTTTGATCTGTCGATCACGTTGCAGACGAATTCGCCCCCGCGCTGCAGGAATCGGAAGCATTGGAGACCCGACAGGGACTCCAAGCTGGGCTTCGTCAGTCAACGCGAAGTGAAAACATGGCGATGCTACTGCACGAATGCACTCGGACTCTGCTCCGGAAGCGAGGGCTGTGCCCGGAAAGGACGCCATCAATGGCAACGGTCTGTTGAGTACTGCTGAACGTGGCGTTCCCCAGCGGACAGCGGACATGACGCCTGCACTTCGACGAACACGGGACCCTCAGGAAGGTCAGGGGAGGATGAGGAAAGTGGCATCATCATCGTTCGGGTTGGGGTGTTGTTGTGGTTGTGGTTGTTGGTAGGGGTGGGGTGTGTATGTGTCAAGTTCAAGCAAGTCAAAATATGTTATGACGATTCAAAGAATAAGCTTGACAAAGCTTTGACATACTGGTGTGTGGTATGTGTGTCAAGTCAGTCGTGTGAAGTCAAGGTCAAGTAACATTATCTCTATTGACGACACAAAAAATCTTGAACAAGCTTTTTTTATATTATTGTGTGTGTGTGAGTGTGTGGGTGTGTGTGGTGAGTGTGGGGTTGGTGTGTGTGGTGTGAGTCAAGTCAAATGATCTTATTCGCATTTGACGAATCTCAAAAATATCTGACAAACTTTTTCATCTGTGTGTGTGTGGGTGTTGTGTGTGGTGTGTGTGGAAGTCAAGTGTCAAGTCAACGTGAAAATGGATTGCAGGATGGGAAAATGGTATAAGCAAAGGACATGACTGGTTCAACAAGCCATCATAAAAAAAAAGTAAGGTAAAGAACAAAACAGAATTAAGCATTCAAGGAGGAAAAAGAAAAGGAAAAAAGAAACAATTAAAGGTGTGTGTGTGTGTCGCGTGCGTGCGGGCAGGGCGCGTGGGGTGCTTGATGTGATGTGTCGTGGTGGTGGGTGTAGGAGAGAAGGGGGGAGAGGAGAGAGAGAGAGAAGGGAGGGAGGAGGGAGGGAGGGAGGAAGACGGCAATTCGATAGAAAGACACACAGAAAGGATAAAAACCAAACTGACTGATAAAACATTCTTTGTAGACAAATATAATACAGAGGGGGAGAGGGGGGATGACGTACCACACACCACATGACATATATTGCTAACGGTTGCCAAATAATAAAAGCGATACATTGTGCCGTTGCTTCCTTGCGAGTTAGTGATGATTGATTGAAGAGTGAGCGCGTGATCTGCGAGTGAGGGAGTGAAGGAGGAATGAGTGAGTGAGGCAAGCGGCCGGAACCACCGAAGGAGACAAAAGAAACGGGACAATCCAGGAAACCGCGTCAACTTGTCAACCAAATAATCAGCGGCCCCAAACGTGTATGTGTTCTCCCTCCTTTTCAAGGCCTTTAGTCTATGTATTACCCCCCCCCCCCCCTCTCCCTTTGAGGGACAGCATAAAGTAGAAACCAGCCAACCGGTAAGTTATTAAATAATGAACCAGAACTAGGACAAACCATTTATCGTATTCTCAAACATGGAAACGGCTGGTAGGATCGTAGTTAGAGAGTTTCTGGCAACACAACAGGAATACCCACCATAGGCATTACGCAGGATAGGGCGTAGTAAAAGGTTGTAACCTTACGCCAAGTGCCTTTAGCACTAAGTGACTTAAAATAACACTGCATGAAAAAGAGAATCAAATGGGGTCCATTCTCGAAAGACCTAATGTTTAGTTTTCAGGAAGTAAGGATAGACCTTATTAAAAATTATATATGTACAGAAGAATCCAGACTGCAAAATGGCTTTTGGTCTCTACAGGAAATTAATGGAAAGTTGGCTGAAATATGGCTGACGGGAAAAGGGTTAGCATACGAAATACTTTAAGTAGAATGCGAGACTGCATGCGATAATGTTGCAACCAGTTATTACAATCAATAAATTTCCTTATTCAAATGGGACAGCGACATTTAAAACGTCCAAGAATGAACTGTACAGGATATTTTGTATGCAACAAACGTTTAAAGAACCGTACCATACGTGTAAAGCAAAGTTGCCAACAAATAGGAAATGCTATGAATAAAAGAACATTAAAGCTGGGTTTGTGAAGACTACAACTACAGTTTCGGGTGTTTTCTTGGTTTTAAGCAAACATTAACATTTAATTCATAAATTGCGCAAAAAAGAGCAGTAAAATGCATTGCGCTCTCACATTCGAGTACAACAAGAAAAAAATTAAATACGAAGAAACTCAACTTGGGCCAAACGTTATGCATCTTGGAGCAGGACCAAATACAAAGAACTACAACTTGGGCCCAAACGTTGACATCTTGGCAGCAGGACCAAATGACAAAGAACTCAAACTGGGCCAAACGTTATCCAATCCTGGCAGAGGACCAAATACAAGAACTAACTTGGGCCAAAACGTATATTCGGCAGAGAGGACCAAATAAACAAAGAACTCAATGGCCAACGTAGACATCTATGGCAGGCAGGACCAAATACTCAAAGAACTCAACTTGGCAAACGTTTAGACATTTTTTTTTTCTTTTTTGGGGTGGGGCCGAGGACCAAATACAAAGAATCACTTGGCCAAACGTTATACATCTCTGGCAGAAGGACAAACGACAAAGCACGAGAAACCACGCAAATAACAACGAGATTGTTTCTGGGTAATGCACAAACCTCTAGACAAAGAACACAGAGAAACAGTAAGTTTGTGAGCAAACTGAAACTAAAACAAGACCAAATACTCAAAACAAAAGCAATCAAACCGTCTAATATTTCCACGGCCACGTTCCCCTCCTGTATTTCTATAGGAGTTTGGAACTCCTCCCCTCTGTACAATTGTTTAACTAATTTACATTGTTACTATGACAAGAGTAGGATTTGTTGCTATCAATGAGTATCTTTCAAGACAGTTGTAGATTCTACGATAAAAAAGTTCATGAATTGGAACGATTTGACGTCTTGAGAATCAAAAAGGAGAGTACTGGGCGTGATAATTCTTTCAGAACCCGCTTTGGTTTAAATCCATCCAGCAGTCTTTTTATTTGTTGTTTCAAAAAATAATCAAAAATTGTTTTGAAACACGCAAAAGTAATAACATACTCCTCGCCGCGCTTTTCTGGACCGATAAAAATAGGTTCCTTGACCGAGCGACGGATGGAACGAAACAGGCAAACCTGATACACTCGATATGTAATAATAAACTAACGTCACACACACACACGACGACACAACTAACTACACACAACACACACGACACCACGAACAGAACACACAGTCACACACACACACACACGACACACCCCACACACAAGCACAAGAGACCGACTAACAGACCCATGAGCAAATACAAGCAATAACGCACAAACGGCTCGCTTTTTAATGAAAAAAAACCAGGCACACGACATCGCACACAAAACTATAATGACACTTCTAATCCAAGCAGTGAATAATAAATGCTTCCCCAACAAAAACTGATGCGCTGGACAACACCACACCCACACACACACAGTTTAAAGGCAAGGGCACACAGTAGACACTACACACACACACACACATTCAGTACGACACAACGCACGACAGCACAACAAGTAGTAGATGAGAGAGTACACTGACACATACAGAGACACACTACACTACAGACACCACACACACTACCCACACACACACACCACACACACAGATACACACCCCACGGAGACACAGGGGGTTGGAACACAGACACACACACACACACACACACACCACACCACACACACCAACAGCACACACACACACACACACACACACACACATAGTACACACACACAGAAGACAAACACACACACACCCACACACACATTGGGGGGTTTGTTACACGGCGGCTACAGTGACACACAGAGAGAGAGAGAGAGAGAGAGAGAGAGAGAGAGAGAGAGAGATACACACACACACACACACACACACACATATACAGACCACACACACACACACAACAACACAAAAACACAAAACAACCCACACACAACACCACACACACACACACACACACAACAACATCCCACACACACATAGAGAGACACACATGCCACACACCACGCCACCACACACACACACACATCACACGAGCCGACACAGCACACACACACACACAAACACACACAACACACACACCACACACACACACACACACACCAGATTTATGTCTATGCTCTTGTTACTATATATATGTGACCCAGCACCACGAAAGTGACATTAACTGATTAAGTGTCAAAATGACAATTCTGCGAGAATAATAGAGTTATAAACGTCAGACAATTCTCTTTCGAATGATATAAGAACCATTCTTGTAACTTTCTCCGTTTTAGAGTTATGAGCATTACTAAAAGTTGTTAGGGTGACTGTCGGCCATTTTGAGAAATCACAGTCTAAAGTTTAGCCTAGCTGTAGAAAATGCATCAACCTACTCATTTTAAAGCACTTTTTTGGAGTATTTAGAGACCATAACAAAGATTGTCCTTTAATAATATGAAAGATGGGATGTTAGAGAGCACGAAAATACACATAACTCAAACCTGATTTTTTTTATTTTGTTAAATGCGATTTTGACTTTTCAGCTTTGCCTTTGTTGTTGTGAGAAAACTAGCCCAGCGATTTTGAATGTCCCTTTTCGTGGTGCTAGGTCACATATGCTGAGTCTCACGAAGACAGAAAAACAACTGTATTCGCACAATTCAAAGGCCTGGTATACATCTTGAACATGTCGAAAATAAAATATTGCTTACATACGAGTGGGGGAAAACGATGCTATGATGGATTTAGTTCTTAAATCATGTCAATATATTGAGACGATTTCGGTATGACTGAATACGTTCACCTCACCCTTTTCTGGGCTCAGTTTGTGCATGGTATGGTTTAAAGACCCACCACGTCACGTGTCAAAATCACGGTCTTCACCTGTTTTCCCTCTTATAGCTGGTAATAAATCTTATAAACCTTCCAAGCATAAGAGGGAATGTGAGACATGACGTGGGGGGTCTTTAATACTGCAATACAATGCTAGCGAGTCGACGTTTATCTCTGCTTAAAAACCAATCTATCTATGTGCCCAGAACCACACAAATCAGCCAGGCTAATAGTGTGCTGTGTTTGTAAACGGACAGATCAAACCAAGGAGACAAGTTTCAGCATTCAGCACATAATGCACGCAATACTTCCACGTACAACGCTTCGTCGTTCTTGGGTGGTTTTAATGTCGTTTGATCGTCGATTCTGTTCTGAATTAACGCGGTTATCTTCAACTGTGCGTACCTACCCACCCACCACCACCACACACAAAGACAAAGATTCACACAACGCGAGCACGCGCGCGCACACACACACCACGGACGCCACGCACGCCACACGCACACGCACACTGCACGACGCACACACACAAACACACACAACACACAACACACACACACAAAACACACACCAACACACACACACAAACACGCATACCCCTGCCCCCCCCCCTCCCCCTCCCCCCCAATTGCTGGCAATTGAAAAACGTGACTGACAAGCAGCGTTCTGTCATTATCGGGAAACGAATAGGGTTAGGGTCAGCCTAGGACAGAGTAGTTACATCAAACTGGACGAAGAAGACTTTGAGATTGAGGGTCTTCAACATGAGGGGTTCTAAAATACAAGATTGCCTATTAATGGTGGGAAAACCAATGATTAAAACCAGAATCGTAATAGCGTGTCTCACGAGCATTTTTGTGATGATCAATGGCAAGTTGTGTATCTCTTGCACATAGCTATGTTCAACTTATTATCGATGACTGAAACAGACTTTTTTCTCATCTTCGCGGGTTATTATTTCCAACGGACTTAACAACCCCAATCACCTGGTCGAATCGATCTCTCTCTCTCTCTCGTATCTCAGTCTCCTCTCGTCTCCCAGCTTCGCAAGACGAGGATCATCTCGGGTCATTAGATAGGGGAGGGTCTGGCGCGATTGATTGTCTAATAACTTTTCTCGTCCTCTCTCTCTCGTCTCCCTCCTCATCGTTCTTCTCTCTCTTTCTCTCCGCTCTCTCTCTCTCCCTCTATCCTCTCTCTCATCCTCTCTGTATCCATCTGTGTGGTCGTGGCAGATGTCCGTGCGTCTCTGCTCTATGAAATCAAAAAATCTCGTCAGTAGTCCTCTCCTCGGTCTTCTCTCTCGTCTCTCTCTCCGAAAATTGCATCATCTTAAAAGAAATCAAAATAGGGAAGGGTACGTTGGATCTCTAGACGTCGTCATGGCTGGGGGACAAAGACACGTGTTAATTAATTTCCGAGGTTCTTCATCGTGTGACCGGAGAGATATTTCTTTTCCACCTGCTATCCAAGACTATTTCTCTGATTTATTGACGCGTGAGATTAGAAGGTATCATCGGGGTCGCGTATTACGTCTCGGGTAGCTTCGTCCTCCATTGTTTCTCAAGTCTCCCTCTTCTCGGTCTTCCTCTCTCTCTTTCTCTCCCCTTCTTCTCTCCGTTTCTCTCGTCTCTCTCCTTCTTCGTTCTTATTCGTCCGATCTTTCCATATCCATCTCTCAACGTCCTCTCTCTCTCTCTCTCTCGTCTCGTTTGTTTAGCTGCTCTTTTCATCTCTCTTCTCTGACTTCCCTCAGTTCTTTTAGGGGAAAGGTCCCCCAAAGGCCCCAACCAAATCCCAACCAATTCATTGTGTCACTCAGTTTGCTTAAAAATGTAAAGTGGGGGTGGTGGACCCTTTATGGCGGGAAAAAAATTTTGGTACAGTTTTGCTCTTTTTCACGGTAAGTATGGCTTGACCATAGGCGGTCAATGAAGTGCAATATCGTTTCTTGGCATGTATTCCAGTGTGTGGATCCTCATATCGGGCAACAGGTTGCCAATAATGGCCCGGGTCATGCACTCTTGACCATTTTTTGGCCAGGTAAGTGGTTGGTGGAGCGGATGGCAGGATTAACTTGTGGACAGTTTGGGCCCCCCTAACAAACTGGTAAGTGTGTGGACTAATATCGGGCGGGGATCATTGTGGAACTAGTGCTTTTTTCTTGTCCCACGGTAACTCGTTGTGTCTTGCCTGGGGGACTGGGCAGGTGGACCTGGGGAGGGTGACCTGGGGCCCATGCCTCAAGTGAACCATCCCCGCTGGGTCTGGGCCCCCACAGAAAAAAAAGAGGGTTGTCCGGCTTGTCACGTACCTGTGAGTTCCCACAAAGGAAAACAGTTTCCCTGGCTTCCAAGGTCCACCACAGGCCTCTTTCGCTCTCTCTCTGTCGAGTCAATTCCCTGTCTCGCTCTCTGCATCCCTCTCAATCGTCTCATGTAGTTTCTAGCTAGAGTATCTACATCATGTAAGTTGAAGGTTACCTACGCGAAAAGTAATTCTCATTTTGTCGTATTTAGAAAGGGTGTATATCTTTCCTGTGCCAGGCCACGTGAAGATGGATATCCAATGGCTCAGATATGCCTGAAGTTATATGTATAGAACTGTAATATAAATTATCTGTGGTACTCTTTTTCTCAGTCGCGTCTGAGTTTCAGTTTGGGCTTGCAAGATCTAGTTTGTTAGGGGTAACGTTGCTTTACTTTGCTGCATTTACCATGAAAAAAGATGATGAATGTTAAAATCTGGAATCTTAAATCTTTGTTCTTGAAAGCTTTTTCGATTCACAAAGATTCAACCATAGTACAATATTGAGCCGAAGTATGGACTCGAATCCGCTGCTATCATATATTTGGGTTTAAAAGAAGTTCCTTGGCGTGGACAATGCGAACCCGAATGATTTCAGTTTATACGCGAGACTAATTACGGTTGATCTGTGCAGTGCTGTACATTACCAAGCGGTGTTTTAGACCTTGCGCTGTGTTGTTTAATCAAAATAACAGAATGTCGCCCCAATAGATTACATAAAGCGTATAGTATGTTAGTTAGAATTGGATGAATAGGGAAAGGCCATTGGGTCCACTAATGTAAGGTCAACATTGTAGGAAAACGGGTTTGGGTATGTGGCAAAACCAGGGAGTAGAGATGTAAATGGGGTTCGATACGTGCCTTTTTAGGCACAGTTGATAGATTTCTAATGTGCAGGATGAGAGTTCCCTGTACGGCTATATCTATTTGACTTCCTACAATGCTAAACCGGTTTGCATTGCCATTCAATTTATTTAATTATGAATATAAACAGGAGACAAAATGAAAAGGTTATATGACACAAAATTAAGATTTGGTATTTTTGTTATCTGTGTACCTGTTCATTCGCATAACAGGACCGGTTTTGCATGATCAGGTAATCTTATTGTCCCTGTTTGGTGATAAAGTGATGAAAATGCGAGTCATTTTTGTTTCGTCTTGTCCAGTTTTACAAATAGTTAGAGATCTAGTTTAATCCTGTCGAATGACTGGTCGGATTGTTTCCGATTAGTTTTACTAGTTAACAACCACTACTCATACTGTTATAAACTGTCCTTTGTTGTATATTAGCAACTTTAAAGTCCGTAATGATATGAATTCAACTTGACTCACTTTTTGTAATTCGGATATGTTTTTTGTTATTTATTTACCCCTCTTCCTAAGGTGGCTATGTGGCCTTTCAGAATAAAATGTTCCAGCGTCTCTCTCGTCTCATCTCTCTCCTCCTCTCGCTCTCGTATGGGTGCGTGCTTCTTCATCGTCTCCATTTCGGTCTCTCGTTCACTCTCTCTCTCTCTTCCTCTGAAAAGTATGTTTCAGCCCTGGACTATGTTTTTGAAGTCTGTCCTGAAGTAAATGGCACGCGTGAAGCCATGTTAGCCAGATTTTAGAAGTAGAAGCTCTTGGTTTCAGTGTATAGGCACAGGGGAACACAAATTGTGTTTTGTAAGGATCTGTTTACGTGTTGTTTGGCTCATTCACGTTCTCTGCTTGTATATTTATGTTCAGGTAATATTTCTAAGACGAAGGATGATGTTTCATTTTACATTTTTCATTTTAAATGCATATTAGGCTAGATGTGAGGAAGAAATCAAAATTGGTTTTCCATCCCTAGGATCTCCAGCTAAGATCTTACAACTTTGTTGAATGTCTTAATTCCTGTTGAGTGTAAAATATTGTCCCGCTTGTTCGCTAAAGTATATCTAGTGTCGTGAAGCTCATGACATCAGAGAAAAGAAAATTTGAGTCAAGTTTCGACAATATTACGGCATACTACAGCAGTGCTCTATGGTGCTTTTATATACATATACCGGACATACTGTTTGGTGTCAGTTTTTCGTGTTTGTTGACTTTTCTTTCTTCTTCTTAGACTTGTACATGTAGTCGTGTACTATATGGGTGACGATACGCCAATTTGTTATCACGGTAAATGTTATTGTCTTTCTTTATATGATATATTTATTATATGTGAGTGATATCTTATGTCTGGTCAACGTTGACACTCAATTTCATTTATTCATATATCATTGGTTATCTGTTTTTGTTTTTTTTGTTCTATGAATCCTGACGTCTGTGCAAATAGGTAATTCCCCTTGACATAATGGACTGTCTCTTCAATGTCATAAAACGATTTGCCTGAAGCGTCTTCGCTCTCTCTGCTCGTCGCTGGTCGTTCTGTTAATCTCGACTCCGGTCTCGTCTCGTCTCCGGTCATCTCTCTTCTCCTACTCGTGTCTCTCTCTCCTCTGTCTCCATCTCTTCCGTGCGGTGGTTCTCTCTCTTCGTCTCTCGTCATCTCTCTCGTTCTCTCTCCGGCTCCTCTCGCTCTTCTCCTCGCATCCTCTCTCTCCTCTCTCTCCGTCTCTCCTCGCTCCTTCTCTCTGTCTCTCTTCGTTCGAGTGTCATCTCTCTCTCTCTCTCTCTCTCTCATTCTCTCGGTCTCTCTCTCGTCTGTCTTCTCGTCTCTTTCTCTCGCTACTTTCGTTCTTCCGGGTCTACTTCCTGTAGCGTCTCTCGGCGTCTTCTCGCTGTCTCTTCTGGTCTCTCGCCTTCTCTCATCTATCTTATCCTCTCTCTACCAGCTCTTCCTCTTCTTCTTCCTCCGCCCAATCTTCATCCTTCCTATCTCTCACACAGTCGCGTGTATGTTGCCCTCGTCTCATATTCGTCGACACACAGCTCGCTCTCTCTCTCTCCATTCGCTTCTTCTCGGTACGTCGTCGTCGTCGTTTCTCTCGTCTCGTCTCAGTCTCGTCTCGTCTCCGGACTCGATCAAGTTGAGATTATTGAGTATTGGCCTCTCACATTTTCACAGCTCTCTGTGCACCATGTGGGGGTCGCGGGGGATGATCTCCTATACAAGCACCATTCCCAGGTAGAATAGACGATAGTTCATGCAGGTTAAGTGTGCAATGTCATAAGTTATCATATCAGGTTAAACCAGATTGTGTACTGGAACTAAACCACAAATTGAGGTGCTGATCATTCTATACAAACTAAATTCATGCTTGGCACACTAGGCGAAAACGGTACAACTGTTTGTTCCTTGTGCTCCGCCCCGGGGCACAGTGATACACCATGGGTAACGGGTGCTATTATATAGAAGTTATACTCACAGATAAAGTACTGACGAGGTCTTAACATTGCATATAATAATTTTCTTGTCCTATACCGTGGACATAACTCATTTGTTAAACAACATTTCCAGAAAATATATTAATCGTTGCTATTCACATAAAACACCTTCTAACACAGATTTCCCGCAACTTTCCTCTCCATGCATATCATTGAGTCTCACATAAACTATGCGTGCTACACTCTGGGTATTCAGGCAGTGAGCAAACCTAAAGCCTGCATTAGTCTCTATAGACGAGCACTGAATTATCTTAACTAAATCATCGTGAGTCTTACTCAATCTCTATTTTTATCATTAGACATTCTCCTCTTCTTTTAAAATTAAGATATAATAAGGATATTTATTTTCAAATTATGTCGCTATGCTCCTCCTTCTCTACAAAAAATATTTAATTCAACATGAAACATCGTCCTCATAGACTGATGTTACCACCTGAATTTGCGTCTCCAAATTAGATTTATTCAATCTAGCTTACAATCTGCAGGGTCTCGCTTTGGAACGCATTTCTTCCGCAATTATTGTAACGTTCTGTTGTTATAAACCCTTGGCAAAAACAAGTGATATCATGCTCAAGTGTATTGAGTGTAACGAATACCTCTCTACACGCTCAGTAATATCCAAGAATGTCTACTTTATATCCTTTTCTAATATCTTCATTTGTTTGTACCAATCGTGCGGCTCTTTATGTGTTAAGTTCGTTCTTTATATTGTATCATTGTATTTACTATGTCATTAATTTTTCCTGCGCATATATTTATTTACAATTTCTGCGATTTTATTCTGTTCTATTATTTTGACCTCCGTCTCTCTCTGCGGTTCTGTCTGGCTGTCTTCTGTCCTTGTCTCAGTCCGCGTTAATTGATGTAATTTACTTATTTATATGCCTTGCACGGTGTGTCCTTTATATCTGACCGTTTGGATTGACCGGTGTTTGAGTTATTTTTTTTTTCTTGTTTTTCTGCGAGTCTTTTTTTCTATTGGGTATATTCTAAATATCTTTGTCTTGGGTGTTCTGAGCGGCCGGATGTAAAAAGCACCTGGTTATTTGTGGTGTGCGCTTATTCCGTCTTTTCGCCTGCATGTTGTAGACAACGTTCTGTTGTTTCGTTCGTGTTCGGCTGTCGTTCCTCTCGACTAGAGCATATCGTCCTCACCCCGTCACTACACACACCTACTCTCTCTCCTCATCTGAACTCTCTCTCTGATGATCTCCTGGTGTCTGTCAGTCTCTCGCGCAGTCTCTCTCTAGCTCTCTCATCTCTCTTCTCTCACTCCTCTTCCGTCTTAGGTCCTTCTCCTCTCTCTCTCGATCTCTTCTTCTGTCTTCTCTCTCTCTCTCTATGTCTCTCTTCGCTTACGCGCCCTCTCTCCCTGGCCCTGCTCCCGCTCTGTGTACTACTCCATCTCATCTCTCAATCTCCATATCCTCTCTCGCCTCTCTTTCTCCCTCCTCTTTCTCAAACTCTCGCTCTCCTCTCTCCCTCTCTCTCTCTCTCTCTCTCTCTTCTCTCTC
Source organism: Phymorhynchus buccinoides (assembly GCA_017654935.2). NCBI lineage: Eukaryota > Metazoa > Mollusca > Gastropoda > Neogastropoda > Raphitomidae > Phymorhynchus > Phymorhynchus buccinoides. The sequence goes on from JAGGCT020004072.1 coordinate 97,788, forward strand.
TCCCCTCTCTCTCTCTCTCTCTCCTCTCGTCTTCTCTCCTCTCCTCTCTCTCGTCCACTAGACTCCCTTTCAAAAAACCAGGTATTTTTGTTGTCTGTTTGAATGTTTGCATCTGTATGGTATATACCAACTGATGGGTTTACTCTGTCTGTCTTCTGCCTCTTCTTGTAATCTGTGTCTCTCTCCTCTCTCTAACACACATATATTGTGTGCGTTGTTGGGCGTGTTACAGGTGTGCATACATATGTCCATGAGTGCATGTACGTGTGTGTTTGGTGGTGTTAACCCTTTGTGTGGTGGTTGCGTAACGTGCGTATGAGAGTGGGGTAGGGTGGGTGGGTGCTTTCGGTGCGTGCGTGTGTGTGTGCGTGTGTGGAGGTGTGCGCGGCTTGTTGGTTGCGTGTGTGTGTTTGTGTGTGGGTGTGTGGTGTGTGGTGTGTGTGTGTGCTCGTGTGTGGACGTTGTGTCCTGCGTGATCAAATGTGTGTACGTGTGTGTGCGCGCCGCGCGTGTGTGTGTGTTACATTAGACTAAGCGCAGATGAGAGATTTATTTTCGTTACAAGCAACCATAATTATGAAATGGGCCTTATGTGCGCCTCAGTCGAAGGGGTTCCATCTACGGCTTACGTTAACTTCCCTCTGTCAAGTAAGAGGCAACATCTATACTATATAGCACGCGTTGGCGAGAGAAAAACAAACACAAGAGAGAGAAAAAGGAGCGAGCTTCGTGTAGTTAATTAAGAAACTCCCTCAAATAGAACGACACGTGCTGGTTCTGTAGTCATGGATGCCTCTTACTTTCTTTAGTCAAACACATGTAGTTGTAATAGTAATCAGGCTAATGGGGGTAGTATAATTTACCCGCGTTGACTGTCTAGCGCACTCATGATACAGGTAGTAGTATGTAAATTAGGCTAAACAGCCATCGGCAGTACTCGCATCCTCTGTTTCAAGCTTCGACGCCATTGCTGCATTGTTGCTCTGGTTTTTGGACCGTAGTATGGATGTAAACAAGTCTTATTTTTTCGCGAGTGCTCTCACCAGTTTTATTTTTCCGAAGTCGACTGTGGCATGTTAGTCTAATTTACATTTTGCATCCCGGATTCAGTGTTTTAGAAGCACTGTGACGTACGTAATCTGGTGTCAGGGCAGACCATAGCCGCCCATCTTGACACCCAGAATATCTTCCTCTTCCTTTCTTCTTAAAACCCCTTCACTGCCGAACGTCCCATTTTTGTAGCCACAATGATTTAACCCCCATGTCTCGAAAAGGCTCAAATCAGGTCTGTTATCCAGAGACCCTGTTCTCTTCATTTTGGGAGGTAAGGATCGCCTTACTTTAAATATGTCACAGAGGACATCCACATATTACGACAGGGTTTTTTCTCTACCCAGGTAAACTTATGGATTTTTTTTTGCTGAAAAATGCTGGCGACGAAAGGGTTTTTATTGGACCTACCTTGAACTGCTCTCTTACAACACAGAAACGAGTA
>JAGGCT020004072.1:99782-155868 GCA_017654935.2 Phymorhynchus buccinoides
GTAACCATTTTTCATACTTGCCGTTAACATACACAAACAAATAGCATGAATCATTAAAAAGCGCAATGCTGATACTAATTAAAAAAATTATAATTATATAGTCTCTAAAACAACATAATGTTACGATCTTTTTAGCGAAAATCGAAAATTGCGCAGGCTCAGCCGTGTTCTATTCTTGTGACCCGCCGCTGCGAGCGTGTCAGAGTGGGTAGGTTTGTTGTGTCCAGATTCTGGACAGCTGAGTGACCTTAACAGGATTTGCGATACTTCAAAATAACGTTGGAACATTCGTTAGCGGTTCCGAGTTCTCATTTTACTTCGTTAAACGATTCGAAGCAGTTCGTTGATCGACGCAAGTTACCTGTTGTCTTTAGACGTTAAAAAAAACCCATTGTATATTTATTTCGTATACATTTTATTTCAGCACCACAAAGCTAAGATGTGTTTCTAGTACTGTGCAAATTTTGGTGCATGTCAGTATGTTCCAAATATGTAAACTAGCGTCCCAAAGTTTCCTTAGTTTTAGCCTAGATCTGTCATTCAGTGACGCCATCTTGCCTCAGACATGCATTCATCCCACAGTGTGTGACATGTTTTCGATTTAGGCAACAATAAATACCAAAAAAAAAACATACACAACATATTCAAACCTGACAATGATTGATGCATTATGCAAAGAAAAAAAATGTTATGATGCATTAAAATATAGGAAAAAAAATAATTGATCTCTTTTCTTTTTTTTAAATGTTCCTCACTTTCCAAGGACTTTAGAAAGGCTACTTCTGTTGGGCCTACAGTTTGCCTAAGCTCACCCTCCAAATATTTTTTCGTAACTGAATAATTATGACAATTCTGTATGTTAGCCCAGTCGTAGTATTATTAGTATTATTACTTCAAAATATACTAAAATTGTGCTAAGTTTTGTATCTAGCACCTAATTACTAGCGCCTCTCGTACATATTTTTACAAAAAATACTCATACTGCCAATATAGCCCGGCCTAGGTCGATATTTTTTTTTCCTTATCCCAATAAGGAGAATAACAGTAACTTGTTTGTCCTTTTTGCCCTTGGGGCCTGGACATTGTCCGTTATGGAGTGACCTAAGGGTCGGCCTAGTTCCCAGCTTCCTTGGCGGACGCCAAACGTGAAAATTATTAGCTGCCGACAGACCTCCCTGTAGCTCCTCCGCTCCCCAGCCCGGAACTAGGTCTTTACTTTGTTTGCTACTCGTGATTTTACCCTAGATATTGAAGCTGAACCCAAGTAAAACTAATAGGGTGACATGTGTAGTCCTTTCTTGCGAAAACTGATAATGTAATGTGTGTGCTGCTTTTCTCCTCTTCTCTTTCCCTTCTTACTCCGCTTCTTTTTCTAGATGGTCACGTCCACTAAAGTGTGTACAATTACTTCTGTACTAGAAAGAAGTTGGTCACCACCACAGAAGATTAGAAGAAGTCATAGAGATTAATATTCAATAGATTTAAAGACAGAAGCAAATTTGTAAAAATAAAAATAAATCACATTTCTAATATGTTTTTAATCTTTTGATACGCAAATGGCCTGATACAGTGATAGTAGAGTAGGTTTGATTTTATTCAGATATTCAAAGAAAATGAGTGGAGACAGTGATTCAGACTCAGAGAGGCAACAATTTCAGCAGACTATTCTTGTAAGACTGTTCTTGTAAGTGATTGGTCAACAAATGGAAGATGTACGCGCACTAAATTCAGTTATAAATTAATCAGCAATAAATAATAATTGACCTACATTTTATATAGCGCTTTAAGTGCCCTCAGATGAGCGCCAAAGCGCTTTACAATCAATTATTCATCAACAGACAACAAAAACAGCATTAACCAGATAACAGCGCATATACAAAAGGCAAACTCTCTCTCTCTCGGTCTAACACACACACACAGCGCCAGCGACACACACACACACACACACACCAACACAATAAACACACATATTTATCGACGCCAACTCGAAACAAGCGTCCTTTCCATACTCCTTAGCCCGAATACACAAGCATATTTATCGAGAACGAACCTTCCCACTCGTTCATTGAGGATAATGACACGAACCTCTTCAGCCCTTAGCAATACTATGAGCGAAGCCCAATTCCTTTTTTTTTTTTTTTTTTTTTTATGAGGGGCCGGCATAGGACATGATCGCACATATCAGGTGTTTATTCTCAACAGGTTCAAAACTAGTCGCCGAGCAGTCGACCACATAACAGCATCACACATACATACAATCACAGGTAGGACTAAAAACGCTACCAGCATGCACAGACTTTTAGTACACATCAAGACATCTCGCACACATAACATAGACACACACACACACATGCGTGCACACACGAAACCACAAAACCAAAACACATACAAGCACCCATGTATGCACACATGCATGCTCACAAAACATACACACACACAACACACAGCACACACACACACAACGCATGAGTAGCACACACTCTTTCTCACATAGACTAGCTACAGCAGCTTTCACACTAGTATGAATGTGTCTTAGTACTCTACGCTGAAACTAGCTCGACCGGGAGGCAGAAACCTTGACATTTTTGTATCCTTAAACAAGCACTTTAAGGCTATTTGAAAATATTTTTATTTTGAAATATATCTCATTTTATATTGCACATTGTTGGAAGATCAAGTTTCCATGTGTGATGTACAAAAGTACAATGCCAATGGACAAATAAAGAAACTTATGACTTAAGAATATGTTATGTCATGTCTAGTCCAATTCTCACTTCAGTCATTTTCATTGTGTGTGTATGTATGTGTACACATGTCGATTCTTCTTCTTCCACGTTCTTGGGCCATTTGGCCATAATGGGTAAGGTAGGGCATATATGTGTCCGTTTTTCAGTTTTCACTGGTCTCCCCTACCTGCGGGGCAGAAAGTGCCCGACACATTCCGATTTCGGAGGAGGCTCTCAAAGAAGAAAAAGTATTTGGAAGATTTTTTTTTTAAATGCAGGAGAATGGACCAATAAGTATAGACGATAAAAAAAATAGATGATAGAAAGCAAATGGAAAAGACAGAGTCAAAGAGAGGGGCATGATTAGAGGAAGTCACAAACATGTAACTTCCAGAAGGTGGGGGGGAACTCATGGGGGAGGTGTGTGTTAATGAAATTCTTGTTTATTCTCTATTTGATTGCACATCAAACCTTGTTCACCTTCCTTTTTGATTTCCAAGTCACAACCAATTTACCAAAAGGCGAGTAGGCCCGTTTTCAAAAGACAGTATTGCTTGTCTGTTGTTGTTTTTTGTTTTGTTTTTTTTAAAATAAGAGGCAACTCCAAATCAGCCAATGTAAGAAGTTTGGTGCGCTTTTGTAGATAGAAAGAAAAGCACTGGACAATTGAAGGTTTTTAAAAATTTTATTATGAAGGTTTTATTGTTTCCAAAAAGCCCCTTTCACAATGAAGTATTATTAGTATTATAATTGTTAATACACTTCAGATAATTTGATATTGAATTTTACATTTATTCATTGATTGAATACTTCTTTCTTGTAAAGGGAGTTAATTTTACTTGAGGAGGGCTGATAACCAAGGGAAATAATTTCTTGAATGATTTACTTCCCTTAGGTAACAATACCAAATCTTCATCCAAATCATTTTAATATTTTCAAATAAGCTACAAGCACATGTATTTTGTTGTGTTTTACCAGAACACTTTATTCACTGGTGTTATATTTTAAATGACATTATTATCAAGGTTTTGCATTTACAAAAGAAATTTAAGAAAATTTTTTTTTGCTTAGTCTCTGAAGTTGTATTCTGGGGGGTGGTCAATTGATTAATTGATTGGTAGTCATCAATTTAATTTATAGCAAAATTGTTAATGCAAATATGTTCTATATAGAACGACCTATCCACTGATATATAATATGTTGGGATTATTTTGATATTTCTTAAGTTATGCTACTTTTCCTTCATAAAACAAGGAATTTGGTCACAATTTTCTTTCTTTTGTTTATATACTTGAAAAAATCACCTCTAAATTGGTGTAGCTTTTGACAGGGTCATCCGATTCTTAAAAGAATATGCACCGTTGGAAAGCTTATGATTTCCTCTTTCGACTGATGTAATATAATTATGACTTTGATAATTTCAAAAAATTTAGTAACATCCCTACATAATCATATGAGGGTACGTTAATAAACAGATAAACACACACAAAAATGAAGCATAATCATCCATAGTAAAAAAAAAGAAAATAATTCAGCAATAGAGCATATGACAACAATATTAAAATCATTGCATGCATAGCAAACACTATTATGGACAAAAAGAGAAGAGAGAGAGAGAGGGAAATGAAATTAAATGAAATGACGACACTTTATTTTACAACGGTAGAAGTATTGACAGACGATTGCCATTTTTCATACTTGCCGTTAACATAAACACATCAACATAAAACATAGGGGTAGAAGAAGACGGGGTAAAAAGCGCATGGGCGGGTAAGAAGCCCACCCCATTTATCTCATGAAACGAAGCAAATTTCAGTCTACAATTCAGTTTGCCCATGAGACGAGCGTTAATGTTTAGCATTCGTCTCATGGGCAAATTTGACTGAAATTTTTCTTTATTTCATGAGATAATTGGGGTGGGCTTCTTACCCGCCCATGCGCTTTTTTACCCCGTCTTCCCCTAACAACGAACAAAATTAACAGAAGCTAACGTGTAGTTCTGACAAACCATGCACCATAAACACAATATAAAGAAAGCAAGCACGCTACATCATACATTCCTATATCGCCCTTTTTCACGGCACACATGTATATAGTCACCCTTTTTCACACAACAATAATATGTAGTAAACGCAACAACAGACTAAAAAATAAGGACTATAATAACATGAGTATGCATAACAAGTTGTATTGTAGACAGGACCCAAGCACCCAAAAAATAAGTTTAAAGTACATAGGAGAGACATGGTAGGCGTATAACTTTAAAAAAGATCATGCAGTATTTGCAACTACTGGGAAACCTCCCCCCCCGCCCCCCCCAAAAAAAAATATGTGCAATATGTGTAAGTTTACACATCTGAACAAAAAAGTATTACCCTCTCTTAAATATTTTTCAATTCTGCGATTGAAAAAGATCCACATGTCGATCTTTTTAGGGTGTTTTTTTTCTGTAGCAAGCAATGTCAAGTAGTAATTGTATATTCTTTGCTAATTCACAAACTCTGAAACACAACCACACTTTTCCAAAAATTCATACGCGCGCACACACAAACACACCAATACAAATACAAACCCCTGCATACTACATTATGCCCATATTCACACACTCTTGCATCTACGCAAAGCATATTCACACACTCTTGCATCTACGCAAAGCATAAACACACACACATACACAGCCACACATACACACAACTGACATGAATATTCATCTCTCTCACACACACACACACACACACACACACACACACACACACACACACAAACACACACACACACACACACACACACACACACATACATGCATACACACACTCAATCTTCTCTCTATCTATCTCTTTCTCTCTCATACACACACACACACGCCACTGCGACACACACACATAGCACGCACGCACGCACACACACAACACGCACACACACACACACACACACACACACATGCCCAGTCTCTCACACCACATGACTTATACATACGAAAAATTCAACAAAACTCACGTATTGTTGCTTTCATCTAAGTAACAGTATTTGAAAAAATTAAATGCTTGAATAATTTGTCTTTGAATGATGAAACTGAACGAACCGAAGTGACGTTTACAGGAAGGGAGTTCCACAATGGCGCCCCTGAGAAGGACAAGCTAGTTTTGAATAGATCAATTCTGGGTTGAGGCAATATGAATCTACAGTTTATGTTAGTTTGGTTCATATAGGATTTAGTAAATAAAGTTGACAAATAATTTGGAAGTTTGTTTGCAACTATTTTGTACATCATCACACACACCTTTGTTAAATTGAAGATGTTTCTCCAAGGGTAGAATGCCTAGTTGTTTCATTTTTTCATCTGTTGAAAGGTTTTGATCTGGTAGTACTAATTTGACCGCTTTTCGATATAGAGAATTGACTTTTTTTAAATGAATATCCCCACATTCATCCCATATAGTAGATGCGTAGTCAATGTGAGATCGCATGTGTGCATTGAAATATATCAGTCTGGAATCAGTATCTGTGAATTTCTTTAATTTTCTTAGAAGGAAAATGTTTTTTGATAAAATTTTGCATAAATAAGTAACTTGTGATTCCCATTGAAAGCGGTCATCTATGGTTACTCCTAGGATTTAATATCGTTCACTCACTTTGCTTGATGTCAGATCCTCGCAATGTCAAACTAAGATGGAGAGGGTCTAGTTGGTGTTTTTGCCTAGTAGTAATCACCATGCATTCTTAGTTTTGCCTGGATTTAAAACCATGGCATTTTCGTTGCACCAATTTTCTATTATCAGTGAGTCCGTGTTAGCAGGCATTCATTGACTATGCCCGAACTTTTTGTCAGAACAATAGGCAGTACCATCATCCGCAAACAATTCACACTACGTTTTAGAGTTGGTGATGTGAAGGAGTAGGTCATTGATAAATACACAGAATAAAAGGGGACCTAAAATAGAACCTTGTGGAACTCCACGTTTTACCACCATTTTTGCCGAGTAGGAACCATTTAATAGCACACTTTGACGCCTATGTACTTAAATAATTACTGAAGAAAGCAGTTGTTTTCAGGGCTGTTGGTTATATAATTGAATCTTTTTTACGAGAATGTCATGATCTACAAGATCAAACGCCTTTTTTTTGAAGTCTAGAAAGATTGCACCAGTTATATTAGATGCATTAACAGCGGACAGCCACTTGTCCAGTAAGTGTGTCAGGGCTGTATGGCAGGAATGACCAGGTCGGAGGAAACCGGATTGGAGATGATGAATGAGGCCATGTGTTTCTAATTAATTTAGAAACGCTTATTTTTGAACATGCTTTTCAAGAGGTTTGGAAAATACAGAAAGAAGAGATATAGGTCTATAATTATTAATATCTGTAATTTTCTTTGTTTTACGGCAAAGGTATAACTTTGGATTCCTTTAATATATCAGGCGAAAACATAGGTTATGTAGGCACTCATAAATTAGAGTAAGTGAGAGAGAGAGAGAGACTATGTGTGTGTGTGTGTGGTGTGCGTGTGGTGGCGCGCAGCGCGCATGTGTGTTGGTTGACTAAATTTATGTTGAAGTACAAAAATGTTCAGGTCAGTTTGATTATAGTCGTGCGCACAGCACATTAGTTCTGTTGTGTAGTAGTATTGTTATGCTTTATTCAGCCTTATGGCACGCTTGCACACTTAGGCATATTTCAGTTTTACACGATGTGTGGGATTTAGTATGCATGTATGCATGTGTTCCTGGATTATGAGAGTGCCTACACGATGGTGTATTTGTGTGAACACAGTGTGAATACTACAAAAATGTTTTTCAATAGAAACAAAAAAGCAGATGATGGGGGGGGGGGGACGACCGAGGGTTCCAGACCCCCTCTTTCTTAAAAAAATAATAATAAAAACAGAGGCGAAGAATAAGCGCATATGCACGCACACACACCATGCATGCATGCACTCACACCACATGATTTTATCCAGTATTATAACTACATGTGCATTGCAAACTAAAACAAAGGTGTCTGAAGATGCAAGTGTTTGCCAATAAAATATTTAAAGTACAAATGAAACTATCGCTAATGGATACAAGCCTAAACAACTTTAAAATAAAAATTAAAAAATGTGCCAGTGCTGAGATATCGCCCCCTCCCCCCCCCCCTCCCCCATTCCCGCCAAACAACTCACAACCACAATTCATGTCGCTGAACGGCAGCTAAATTTCCTAGCGGGCACTATACCTAGCACTCATTAGCACCACAGTTGATAGGTACTTCATGGTTCGAAACATGTTTCAATAGGGGTATGAACAGTAATGGCATTAGTCCTTTTTCATGCCCAGATTGCACTATTTTGCTTCTCGGATTTAAATTGTTTTCCGGGGAAGCATGCCCCCGGAACCCTCTAGGGGTCTTGGTGCTCCGCACCTTCGATAAATTAGCCCCCACCCCTTAAACACTTAGGTCCGGCCCTGCACAGAAACACACACACACAGAAGCGCACACAGAATGCACACCACTCCTAGCAGGATCATTGGGGAATTTCAGAAAAAGTGCCAAACTGTCGCTGAACGGCAGACATAATAGTAATAATAATAATAGCAGTGAAGCATTTATATAGCGCACTCCTCCACCAAATGTGGAGCCCTATATGCGCCCCCTTAACAGGGGGGGGAATGTGGTATGCCTATTTGTATGTGGTGTGAAGCGATTACATGTCTTTGTTGAATTTCTTGTTTTTAATTTTTGTGGTAGTTATTATTTAAGAAAATTTATATGGCGCTTCACCTTTAAGCTCTACAGCGCTTTACAATTGCACTAAAATTATTCGCATTAAAAACAACCGCTTACATACCTCCCCACTATCCTTCATATTCACATACACACACACACACTGCACAAAAAAAAAAAGTACATATTTAATACATAACATAGATAAAATAACAATTTACAATCAGATTACATTGAAAAAAATCAATTTTCAATTTGCATATTCACAATAACCGCAAAAGTAAAGTATACATATAGGTACACACAAGGTTCACAAACATTCAAAAATAGACAAACACGCTCATAAAAGCAAATTACGACATACTCGTATTCACCGCACTCACGGGTTTAAAACCAACAAGAAAAAATAGATGTAATGTAAAATAGATTAAAAGAAAATGTATTCATATAATATCCCTTTCACAGATACAGACACACACATACACACACACACTGCGCGACGCGCACAGATGAGAGCCAGCTGAGGTAGACGAGAGGAGAGAGAGAGAGAGAGAGAGAGAGAGAGAGAGAAGAGAGATGAAGAAGCGAGCAATAAGTGGGTTAATGAGCAAGAGAGAAGAGGACAGTTGTTTAAAATAATGAGAGGAACCTGACGCTTATGAATCAAAGCTACACACACGCCCATGCACACAACACACACACACACATACACACACACACACACACACACACACACTCACATCACAATACACACACACACACACACACACACAGCACACACACACACACACTACACACACACACACAAACCACACACAGCACACACACACACACACACACACACATACATACACACACTACCATATACCATCAATCACTACCACTCACCCCACCCAAAACAACAATACATCAATAAGAAACAAACTGTTGAATGAAGCCTCAACAACACTCTCTCTACTCTCTCTCTCTCTACTCTCTTCCTCTCTCTCTCCTCTCCCTCTCTCTCCTCTCTCTCTCTCATCTCTCTCTCTCTCTCCTGCAATTGATCTGTTTGTTTTTTCTTCTAATATTTTCTTATTTCCGTTGTTGGCGAGATGATAAACAAGAGGTTTGTTTATTGTGCTTAATTCTATTTCCAACATTAAAAAAGATTCGTTCGCCTTCGTTCGTTCGTCATTCCTCGAATACCGACACCTTCTCATCTCTAACTTCTCTCTCTCTCTCAACTCTCTCTCTACTCTCTCATCTCTCTCTCTCTCTCTAATCTCTCCTCTCTTCTCTCTCTCTTAAATCTCTCACTTCGTCTACCTGCGCCTCTCTTACTACTCCTCTCTCTCTCTCTCTCTGCTCTCTCTCTCTCTAACTCTCTCTCTCTCGCCAACAAAGCTGACGCAGACACGGTCAACTAATATAAGGGGTGTGTGGGACGGGTGTGGGTGCGAATATAATCGAGAAGTAATGTAGGCCTAAAGGTATTGTGATGTAGTTTGAATAGCTGGGTTTTGAGAGCTGATTTGAAAGATGGTTAGGATTGGATATGGCGAATTTCGCGTGGTAAGAGAATTCCAAACTGATGGGGCCGAAAAGGAAAATGACCTGTTATCCCATTGCCCATGCCATCATATTTTACTTCCTGGCCTTTTTGCATCCTTTCAAGAGATGCCGATTAAGGATTCATGGTTATAGGAACGCTTGGCTAAATGGTCACTGCTCCGTTCTGACTTTGACCTTAAACTTGCCCAAGGTCACTAAGCTTCAAAATGTTCCCACTGGATGCCTTGGGTGTTACTGATTTGGAATATATAAGGTTGTATGTGTGTACTACGAATACTACAAAGACTACAGCCATAGGTCAAAGTTCAAGGTCAAGATCAACAAGATACAAAATGACTCCAGCTGCAGTCCTTGGGTGGTACCTATTAAGAATTTGTGATTATATAGATACATGACCTATGAGTCGCTGACTACAGCCACAAGGTCGAAGGTCGGGGTCATACTGACCAAGAAATATATGTGGATATGTGGGTGTACGCCCAATGGTTTTGGGGCTATAGAATTTTTTTAATGACGAGGTCAAAAGTCAAGTTCAGAGACCATCAAGGTAATCATTACGGTGCATGACGCATTACATTGAGTCAGTCTACTAATCTACCAAGCGTGACATTTTTGACTGCAAAAATGTTAAAAAAAATGTTTAAAAAAAGAATAAATCTGAGGTCAAGGTCAAAGGTCAACAAGATAACCACTACCCAATATTATGAAGGCCCTTAAGCCAATATATCCACATACCAAGTTTCAAAACTGTATCTCCAACGACTTAAACATTATGGCCATCAGAGCAAAAGAATCAAGTTTTCAAGGTCTAATTTCAAGGTCAAGGTCAGCGTGATTGTAAATTAGCCAATGAATGTCTTTTTGTCTTGGTAATACATCATCTCACAACATATGAAGCGACTTTGTTCAGCAGCATGCTTGGGACAGACAGACAAACACAGACAAGAAAAGAACAAAATCAAATAGATCGCAACAAACATACTCCTATCCCACAATAGTGGGGCAAAGGACAATAAATCATCTTGCAAGACACTGTGGAGACGGTCAGCAGGCTACTGGAGTACAAACATTCAAAAGATGTGTTGTTCTGTAGACAGGAAAACCGCTTGATGTTGGAATATTGTATGGAACAAGCGAACTGTGATGGTTGCAGTGGTACTAATCTAAGGTACTTTTTAGCACCAGGGCTAATATTAGTTGTGTGTGTGAGTTACAGTTTGTTTATTTTCCACAACTGTTAACATTTTCTTATTCTTTAGTTCATGCTGAATCCCTGCATACCAGTTTTTTTGCTGTCGGTCCAGTAGTTTTAGAAATATTGTCATGTTAGTGTCAGTTGTGCTGAAATTTGCCTATTGGACAAAAGCGAAAATAGCGGTTTTTAGCCATTTTTGCACCTCTGTATATTCTAAACTGCACATTTTTATTACACAGAAAAAAATTGGCATGTCGTATATGTTGCCTACTATTACAAAATACAAGTTTCAACTTTTAAAAGTAATTAATCTTTGAGATATGCGACTTCAAAAATAGCCGTTTTTGCAATTTTCCAAAATAGCGCAAAATATTGGATATTCATAAGCAATTATTTTATAAACTATTGAAGAGATTTAACTGAAATTTTGCATGTGAGTTTCTATTACGGGTTTGTTTATAAATATGCATTTGGTTTTTGGCTACCTTGAATTTTGACCGTTTTTGTAGATATACCTACAATAAAATCAAACTAAATCTTTTACGAAAGTGATGACTGGTACAAAAATAGACACACACGTTCAACATTCACAAATAATCGTATTTTTAAAACATAGTCTACGGAAAGAAACTCTAAATAAAGGTGACTGTCATTTTGCATGTGTGTGTGTGTGTGAGAGAGCTTCTCTTTCTCTCTCACTCTCTCTCTCTGTATGTGGGGATTAACTATAAAAACATGTGTGTTTGTGCATATGTATGACTCTCTCTGATCTATGTTGCGCGCACGCACGTGTATGTATGTGTGTGTGTGGATCAGCAACTTCCTCACGGACAGGAAGCAAGCGGTGGTTGTGGACGGCGCCATGTCCAATACGGTTCCAGTAGAGTCTTCTTTCCTGTAGAGCAACCACAGTCACTTCTGACTATTCTGTCGCTGTAACTTTAGGGGAATCTGCGGAAATGCACACTGAGGTACTACTGAGAAGAAGAAAAAAGTTGACAGTAGAAGAAGAAGACAGAAAGCCTGGCCCAGCCAGCCAGGTTCAGCTAATCAGCCCCTAACGTGATGCCGCGCCAAGCGAGAGAATGACCCAGCCAGCCAGGTCCCGCTAACCGGGCCCCAACGTGATGCCGCGCCTCTGGGAAAAAGAGGGAGAAGGGGAAAAGAAAAAAAAAAGGAGAGAGAGAGAGTCAGGAGACTCAAGGATCAGTGTTGGGCCCGACCTTCCTGCTCTACATAAATTATCTTCCCGAAAATCTGTCGTCAACCTCCAGGCTCTTCACAGACGACATCCTGTGCCACAAAACTGTGGAGTCTCAGAAGCATCGCGCTACCCTCCACCCAGTTACTGTTAAGCGCACAATTTATGCGTCCCGTGATAGAGCGTTGTACCCGTAGCATGGAGAATGTGAGATACGGGCCCGTACCCGAGCCTCTGCCTATTAGGGGAAAGAGGGGTAAAAAGCGCATCCTACCGGGGTAAGAAGCCCATGGGCGGGTAAGAAGCCCACCCCAATTATCTCATGAAATGAAGCAAATTTCAGTTAAATTTTGCCCATGTTCCTTTGCACGTCTTTTAAAATACCTCATATTTAAGTTTCATGATGTTGTGGTCAATAATATGAGTTTTTGAATATTTGTTGACGTTCTTTTTTTTTTTTTCATTTTCTGTCCTTGGAAAAGTTAAATAAAAAACCAACAACAGCAAACTACCTCCATATTTTTATATTTATACAAAGCTTATTCTATGCGGCTTTTGAACGATACTTTTCTTTTTTAACAACACTGTGATTGTCAGCTACACAGACTGAAATGAATTAGCTGACTGTGATGGGGAAAAACGCCCATGGGAAAGAAGCCCATGCGCGTTTTGCACGCCTATAATTGTAGGTGATGGTCATCTTTTTTTATTGCCACATATCCTGACAAACGTTGTATTTAAGTTTTTAAATGATTAGCGAACACGTTCTGCAATGTTCAAAGGTGCCTATCAGCACAAGCATTATTCATTAAGATCAATTATATGACAGTTTCAGCTTTGAATTTAAGTGAAAATCTTATTCCGCGCACTGCTTCATCCATTCACAACCGATTTATCATCTTCCATTGTCGAATGTATAAATATATAAAATGTTTCCTCATCGTATGACGGTTCCTTGGTACAATGGTATAATGCTATGCCTCGTAATGTTGCAGCATGTCGGATCTGTGAGTTCGATACTGCGCAAGGCCACATTTTTTTAAATTTTAAGTTTTGTGAGTGTACGTTCATTTTTCTTTTTTTTTTTTTTTTTTAATGTAATGGAGACATTTATAAGTGTATAATAATTGCAAATCCGATCCAGTTTTTTGTATTCTAAATATCTTGAACTGAAGCAGACTATTTAACTTAGTAGGCCTACAACAGGGATTGAAGAATACACACTGTGTCAAAACGGCAACACGCGTAGAACTTCGTTGTTTCAGTCGAGACAAAATGGCGTCGATGGTAGGGCCTCAGCATGGCGCGTTGGGAGAGTGACGGTGACTTTTCAACTTAGAGAGGGGGGGGGGGGGGGGGGTGCGCTTTTTACCCGACCTGGGGTGCGCGTATTCCCGACTACGGGGCAAAAAGCGCACCTGCCAATATGTTTGCAAAGAAAAAGCATTTTCTATCAAAATCCTTTGTTTTTTTCGCCTAAAAATTCATGGATGTATAGAATAACTATTCCTGCATATTTTGCAATGTTTCATAGGCTTCCTGTGCACGAAATAAGCAAAATTATCCAACTCATAAGGCCTATCCTGAGACATCCATGCGCTTTTTACCCCGTCTTCCCCTATCATAGCAAGTTAAGAAGAAACTATTAATTCACATCCCAAATCCCATGACTTACCTTCTCAGACAATTGAATTTGTTATTCTTCTTGACTTGCGTAATTATTTAATATTTGCCATGGAACCGAGGGAGGTTCTAGACCACTTTTGCCGAAAGAAAAGGCTCAAGGCACTGAGAAGAAATAAAACAACAGAAGAGAGCACAGATAAGAGAACCAAGAAACTGTTTGATCCGTTGGATTGTTGGAACAAACTAGCCGCAGGGGATGGGGGGGGGGGGGGGAAAATGGAGGAGAGGGAGGATTTGTTTTTCCTTTTTACAAACATCAAATAGATGCATCAAGTCATGTCCCTTTGCCCGGGCCATTTCACAAGGGCGAACGCTCGTAGCCGTTTGCGGAATTCCGCAAAAAACAGTAGTACAAAGAAACACATTCGTTTGCCGATAGTTTTGCAAACGCTTTATTCGGACGGGTTGCATTTCACAAGAGGGCTCACTCGCACCGTTTGCCCACAATTCGACAAAAACGGTATGTAAGGCCTTGTGTGTACTGGTACTGTGAAAATATTAAACCTTGATTACCACAAACTAATAACATGTCTTTTTTTATTTTCTTTGTTCTTATATCTGCGTAGCCGAAGAGTAGGTTGTGGCCACTGCCAAAAATTGTGGCTGTTTGGCCACAAGGTAGGACGCCGCATTTTCCAACCCCGCGGTCATTAAAGACAGCTTTAATTTACTACTAAACTAGCATTATTCCCTTACTAGTAACAAACATAGCCCTCACACTATGACTCCTATAGAGTTCAGTACCCCCCACCCCCTAAAAAAAAGAAATGGGTAAACAAGTACACGACTAGACATCCCAGAGAGAGAGAGAGATCCACACAAGACAGCGACATGATTTAGGCCTACATTTTATTCACTTTTCCACATCATCTGCTTCTCAAATCATATTCTTAGTCTAGATTAAGATCCCTTATAATGCATAGTAGGTCTAGAATTTTCGACACGGCGAAGGCGAATGAAAAAGAAGCAGAAGACTTGATCTGCTATAATACTCTTTCACTTATGCTCACCCATATTTCACATCATTTGCCATGATCATATGCCACTCGTTTCGTCTCGTTATGGGCCGATTGTAGGCCTATATCTACTGATCTAGGCCTAAATAGTATCAACATTAACGATTCCCATAAGGCCTACTAAACTAATAAGTGAGTGCTAAAACCTCTTCGCAAACATTTCTGGAACTCCGTACCCTATTAGTATTAGATATGAACTTCTTAGTTCTTTCTGCTAAATCTTTCCAGTCTTTCAAAACAACTCACCTCTTCCAGCTAGTAGTGGCTACCCCTTTCCGATTTCTTCCTTGTCCTAGTTTCTACGAGAGTGACGTAGCCGCGCTGCCATGCGCTTTTTGTGTGTGGGTGTGCGACGTGTTGTCGCTGATGTGCGTGTTTGTGTATGGCGAATATTTTAGGTAGTACTATTTACCATATTTATTATCATCTATTTATTCATTTCAAATAATGTTGTGACCCAGCACCATCAAGATCCAAAGAGAAATGGCGCCTCCTATAAATGTTTAGTATACATGATATTATATTTATTACATATATTATTATTATTTTAAAACAAACGTAGATTTAACCTCTTAGGCCTAGTTTATAGTCACTGTGCGTCGCATCTTTCTCCATAAACATACACAGCAACACTTCCCAGTCAGTTGCGTAGGAGAGAAGTTTAGTACAGGCAGAGAGCTTATATATATCTAAACTGCCCGTACAGGTCTCGCTTCATGCCAATCATAGATCTAACTTTGATCACTCGCTCTCCCCCCCCTTCCCCCTCCCTCTTCCCCCCCCCTTTCCTTCCACTGTCCCTCCTCCCCCCCCCCCCCACATGTTGGCATGACTTTAGACTAGACACTTGTGTTACTTTTTCGCTACTCTCCCTCAGAGTCGATGATTCGGAGCTCCAAACAATCTAAAATCACCCAGCTATATGCCCTCTGCATCTGCCAACAATGGACTCCGTCTTGATAAGCGCTCCATCTATCTTCTTCATCTACCTTCATTCTTCCTGCACATTGAAATTACACGCGTGCTCTGTCCTTCATACACTAGATCTACCCTTATCTGCGTCACAACTTTTCTAATATCGCTTGAAAATTACGCAAGTTTGTGGCCACGAGAATCCAATAGGCGGGTGTCGGCGGTGTCACGATAGAATAAGGTAGTGTATGAAATATTTCACCTCTGCGCATGCGCATTAGCCTACAGCTTAACTTATAACTCCACGCTGCCCATGTCAATACTAACCCTAACCCTATCCCTAAACCATAACCATATCCCTACGAGTCTTGAAACAACGATCTAAAAGAACAATAAAAATATAGCAGAGAGTAGTGTAAATCTGCATATTTGCAGCGAAATCGATGTACAAAGACCCATCCTACTTATGTTTCGTAATGGATCTCACAATGGCGCGACAAAACAACGAGTCTGATTGGCTACGTCCGGCTAAAGATAAAATGATCATAAGGGGTGAAAAATATGGTGCCACACCGGTGTATTTTTGACCCACTCTATGAGATAAGTAGTCCTAGCCGGAAGTAGTCCTAGCGTAGCCAATCAGAAATCGCTTTGTTATGTCCGCACCATTGCTAGCAATTTTAAGAAACTAAGCTCGCCAATGGATTTATGTACATCGATTTCTCGGACAATATCGTAGATTACACCATCCCACGTTTTTTTTTTTTTTTTTTCCCCCCTCCCATAGCTCTATTCTTGCGTGCTTTCCGTCGGTTTATGTTTAGGAGTTACGCGTGAATACCCAACCTACGCGCCAGACCTGTTAGATACTCTAAGATAGTCAAGCGATGTAGATAAACATATCAGCTAGTCAAGCACCAACATATTTCCCTGAAAACATTAACCAGCCTATTTTCGCCCCCGACTTCGCGCGTATGGTTTATCAAACTTTCTCTACTGACCATCCGTCCACATTAGGGGCTACAAACTGGCAGACCCCTCAGCCAGCATCCATTCCAGCTATGTTATATGTAAAAATTACCTCGGTGAGCAACAGAGGTAGAAGATATTAGGACTGAGAAGCATATAGTCGAAGCTGGGAAATCGAATAACTTAAATTGTGGCCGCTTAAGAGAAAGCCAGCCACACGTCCACTAACAATCGCATGCGACTACGCATTTCGATCACGTAGCGTCTCCGAAGCCAACAAAATTAGTTATTCGATCTGCAAGGATGCGCATACGAGACCACGTGATCGAATCGTGTACGATACAGTCATAGTGTACTTTTGTGGACGTTGTGGTTATCGGCTCCATTTTTTTTAAAAAGCGCTAGCACACACTGCCATACGATTTGCACCCAGAATTGAATGCTGATGTGACGAGAGGATCTGTGAGTCGACTAATCACGACGTGAAATACTCTACCGTCCATAAAATAACGCACTACTAGTTACGTTCTCTATTTTTGTAACCTCATTGTGCACCGCAATCACACAAACCAAATAAATTAAATAGTCCAATACACAAGATATTTTATAGCGTGTACGTGCGGGAGACATGACAATTTGCGAATCATAAATAGCCTAGAGTTATTTTTTGTAGACGGAAGTATTTCAGGACTGAATCATAGACTCACAGAACATATGTCACTAATACGCATCAAATTTGGCCGTCAAATCGTATGCAGACTAGTGAGACTAGCGCCTTATAATGCGGCCAGACCACACGTCCACTAAAAATCACTATGACTCGTACTGACACGATTCGATCACGTGCGTCTCGATGCCGCCAATCAAATAATTTTGTTCTTAGAGCCACCCACGTGATCGAATCGTACTGGTACTATACGCATGACGATTTTAGTGAGACGTGTGGCCTAGGCCCTATTAACCGGCCACAATTAATCTATCTGATTCTCCCACTTCGCCCTACTTACTCACGTCCTAAATTCTTCTCCTCTGATGCTCACAGCATTACTTATAACATAGCTGGAATGAGGATGCATAGGACTGAGCTGCCAGTTGTAGCGACTAATGCTAGTACGGGATGGTCAGAGAGAAAGTTTGATAAACCAACCGCGAAGCGAAGGCTGGTTAATGTTTTCAGGGAAATATGTTTGTTCTTGACTAGCTGAATGTTTATCTACATGATTGACTATCTAGAGTACTAACAGGTCTGCGTGTAGGTTGGGTACGCGCGTAACCCTAACCCTAACCACGGAAAGAACCAAGAAATAGAGCAGGAGGGTGTAAATCTACATATTTGCCGAGAAATCGATGTACAAATCCATGCACTTAGTTTCGTAAAATTCACAATGGCGGACAAACAAACGATTCTGATTGGCTACGCTAGGACTACTTCCGGCTAGGACTACTTATCTCATAGAGGCAAAAATACACCGGTGTGGCAGTGTATTTTTACCTCTATGAGATTTTTACCTCTAGCCGCGTAGCCAATCAGAATCGTTTTGTTTGTCCGCCATTGTGAATCATTACGGAACTAAGTGCATGGCTTTGTACATCGATTTCTCTGCAAATATGTAGATTTACACTCTCCTGCTCTATTTCTTGGTTCTTTCCGTTGTTTCAACTTCGTTAGGGATAGGGTTAGGGTTAGGGATAGGGTTAGGGTTAGTAGTAATCACGTGGAGATAAGTAACTGTTCTAATGCGCATGCGCAGAGGTAAATATTTCATACGACTACTTATTCATCGTGACACCGCCACACCCGCCATTGGATCTCGCCACAAACGTAATTTTGTACGATATTAGAAAAGTTGTGACGCAGTTTAGGGTAGATCTAGTGTATGAAGACAGAGCACCTGTAATTTCAAGTTCAAGAAGAAGAAGAAGAAGAAAGAAGATGGAGCCTTATCAAGACGAGCCATTGTTGGCAGATGCAGAGGCAATAGCTGCAGAGATTGTTTGGAGCTCCGAATCATCGGACTCTGAGGGAGAGAGCGAAGACACAGTGCTAGCAAAGGCCAATGCGCCAGGAGACAGTGGAGAAAAGTAAGTTAGATCTATGATTGGCTGAACTAGACCTGTACCAGAGATATATATAAGCTCTCTGCCTGTACTAAAACTTCTCTACGCAACTGACTGTGAAGTGTTGTGGTGTTTTAGGAAAGATCGACGCACAGTGACTAATAAACTAGGCCTAAATGTTAAATCTGCTTTTGTTTTAAAATAATAATAATAATAATAATATATAATATCATAACTAACATTTATAGAGCGCCATTTCTCTTTTGATTTGATGGTGCTTCACACATTATTTGAAATAATAAATATTGATCATAAATATTTAAATAAACTACTAAAATATTCGCCATCACAAACACGCACACAGCGACAACACGCGCACACCCACACACAAAAACCATGCACGCGCACGCACTCTCAGAAACAGGACAAGGAAGAAATCGGAGGTAGCCTACTGCTGGAAGAGGTGAGTTGTTTTGAAAGACTGGAAAGATTTAGCAGAAAGAACTAAGAAGTTCATATCTAATACTAATAGGGTACGGAGTTCCAGAAATGTTTGCGAAGAGGTTTTAGCACTCACTTATTAGTTTAGTAGGCCTTATGGGAATCGTTAATGTTGATACTATTTAGGCCTAGATCAGTAGATATAGGCCTACAATCGGCCCATAACGAGACGAAACGAGTGGCATATGATCATGGCAAATGATGTGAAATATGGGTGAGCATAAGTGAAAGAGTATTATAGCAGATCAAGTCTTCTGCTTCTTTTTCATTCGCCTTCGCCGTGTCGAAAATTCTAGACCTACTATGCATTATAAGGGATCTTAATCTAGACTAAGAATATGATTTGAGAAGCAGATGATGTGGAAAAGTGAATAAAATGTAGGCCTAAATCATGTCGCTGTCTTGTGTGGATCTCTCTCTCTCTCTGGGATGTCTAGTCGTGTACTTGTTTACCCATTTCTTTTTTTTAGGGGGTGGGGGGTACTGAACTCTATAGGAGTCATAGTGTGAGGGCTATGTTTGTTACTAGTAAGGGAATAATGCTAGTTTAGTAGTAATTAAAGCCTGTCTTTATGACCGCGGGGTTGGAAAATGCGGCCCTACCTTGTGGCCAAACACCACAAGTGGCACAACTACAGCTTCAGCTAAAATGTTATTAGTTTGTGGTAATCAAGGTTTAAATTTCACAGTACCTACACACAACCTTAAACCGTTTTTGTCGAATTGTGCAAACGGTGCGAGTGTTCCCTCTTGTGAAATGCAACCCCCGCAAATCGTTTGCAAAACTATCGGCAAACGAATGTGTTTCTTTGTACTACTGTTTTTTGCGGAATTCCGCAAACGGCTACGAGCGTTCGCCCTTGTGAAATGGCCCGGGCAAAGGGACATGACTTGATGCATCTATTTGAATGTTAAAAAGGAAAACACATCCTCCCTCTCCTCCCCCCCCCCCCCCTCCCCTGCGGCCTGTTGTTCCAACAATCCAACGGATCAACAGTTTCTTGGTTCTCTTATCTGTGCTCTCTTCTGTTGTATTATTTCTTCTCAGGCCTTGAGCCTTTTCTTCCGGCATAAGTGGTCTAGAACCTCCCCGGTTCCATGGCAAAATATTAAATAATACGCAAGTCAAGAAGAAGAACAATTCAATTGTCTGAGAAGGTAAGTCATGGGATTTGGGATGTGAATTAAAGTTTCTTCTTCTTGCTATGATAGGGGAAGACGGGGTAAAAAGCGCATGGATGTCTCAGGATAGGCCTTATGAGTTGGATAATTTGCTTATTTCGTGCACAGGAAGCCTCTGAAACATTGCAAAATATGCAGGAATAGTTATTCTATACATCCATGAATTTTTAGGCGAAAAAAACAAAGGATTTTGATAGAAAATGCTTTTTCTTTGCAAACATATTGCAGGTGCGCTTTTTGCCCCGTAGTCGGGAATACGCGCACCCCAGGTCGGGTAAAAAGCGCCCCCCCCCCCCCCCTCTCTAAGTTGAAAAGTCACCGTCACTCTCCCAACGCGCCATGCTAGGCCCTACCATCGACGCCATTTTGTCTCGACTGAAACAACGAAGTTCTACGCGTGTTGCCGTTTTGACACAGTGTGTATTCTTCAATCCCTGTTGTAGGCCTACTAAGTTAAATAGTCTGCTTCAGTTCAAGATATTTAGAATACAAAAACTGGATCGGATTTGCAATTATTATACACTTATAAATGTCTCCATTACATTAAAAAAAAGAAAAAAAAAAGAAAAAGGAACGTACACTCACAAAACTTAAAATTAAAAAAAATGTGGCCTTGCGCAGTATCGAACTCACAGATCCGACATGCTGCAACATTACAAAGCACGCATTATACCATTGTACCAAGGAACCGTCATACGATGAGGAAACATTTTATATATTTATACATTCGACAATGGAAGATTAAATCGGTTGTGAATGGATGAAGCAGTGCGCGGAATAAGATTTTCACTTAAATTCAAAGCTGAAACTGTCATATAATTGATCTTAATGAATAATGCTTGTGCTGATAGGCACCTTTGAACATTGCAGAACGTGTTCGCTAATCATTTAAAAACTTAAATACAACGTTTGTCAGGATATGTGGCAATAAAAAAAGATGACCATCACCTACAATTATAGGCGTGCAAAACGCGCATGGGCTTCTTTCCCGTGGGCGTTTTTCCCCGTCACAGTCAGCTAATTCATTTCAGTCTGTGTAGCTGACAATCACAGTGTTGTTAAAAAAGAAAAGTATCGTTCAAAAGCCCATAGAATAAGCTTTGTATAAATATAAAAATATGGAGGTAGTTTGCTGTTGTTGGTTTTTTATTTAACTTTTCCAAGGACAGAAAATGAAAAAAAAAAAAAGAACGTCAACAAATATTCAAAAACTCATATTATTGACCACAACATCATGAAACTTAAATATGAGGTATTTTAAAAGACGTGCAAAGGAACATGGGCAAAATGTAACTGAAATTTGCTTCATTTCATGAGATAATTGGGGTGGGCTTCTTACCCGCCCATGGGCTTCTTACCCCGGTAGGATGCGCTTTTTACCCCTCTTTCCCCTAATAGGCAGAGGCTCGGGGTACGGGCCCGTATCTCACATTCTCCATGCTACGGGTACAACGCTCTATCACGGGACGCATAAATTGTGCGCTTAACAGTAACTGGGTGGAGGGTAGCGCGATGCTTCTGAGACTCCACAGTTTTGTGGCACAGGATGTCGTCTGTGAAGAGCCTGGAGGTTGACGACAGATTTTCGGGAAGATAATTTATGTAGAGCAGGAAGGTCGGGCCCAACACTGATCCTTGAGTCTCCTGACTCTCTCTCTCTCCTTTTTTTTTTCTTTTCCCCTTCTCCCTCTTTTTCCCAGTGGCGCGGCATCACGTTGGGGCCCGATTAGCGGGACCTGGCTGGCTGGGTCATTCTCTCGCTTGGCGCGGCATCACGTTAGGGGCCGATTAGCGGAACCTGGCTGGCTGGGCCAGGCTTTCTGTCCTCTTCTTCTACTGTCAATTTTTGGTTCTTCTTCTCAGTAGTACCTCAGTGTGCATTTCCGCAGATTCCCCTAAAGTTACAGCGACAGAATAGTCAGAAGTGACTGTGGTTGCTCTACAGGAAAGAAGACTCTACTGGAACCGTATTGGACATGGCGCCGTCCACAACCACCGCTTGCTTCCTGTCCGTGAGGAAGTTGCTGATCCACACACACACATACATACACGTGCGTGCGCGCAACATAGACAGAGAGAGTCATACATATGCACAAACACACATGTTTATAGTTAATCCCCACATACAGAGAGAGAGAGTGAGAGAGAAGAGAAGCTCTCTCACACACACACACATGCAAAATGACAGTCACCTTTATTTAGAGTTTCTTTCCGTAGACTATGTTTTAAAAATACGATTATTTGTGAATGTTGAACGTGTGTGTCTATTTTTGTACCAGTCATCACTTTCGTAAAGATTTAGTTTGATTTTATTGTAGGTATATCTACAAAAACGGTCAAAATTCAAGGTAGCCAAAAACCAAATGCATATTTATAAACAAACCCGTAATAGAAACTCACATGCAAAATTTCAGTTAAATCTCTTCAATAGTTTATAAAATAATTGCTTATGAATATCCAATATTTTGCGCTATTTTGGAAAATTGCAAAAACGGCTGTTTTTGAAGTCGCATATCTCAAAGATTAATTACTTTTAAAAGTTGAAACTTGTATTTTGTAATAGTAGGCAACATATACGACATGCCAATTTTTTTCTGTGTAATAAAAATGTGCAGTTTAGAATATACAGAGGTGCAAAAATGGCTAAAAACCGCTATTTTCGCTTTTGTCCAATAGGCAAATTTCAGCACACTGACACTAACATGACAATATTTATAAAACTACTGGACCGACAGCAAAAAAACTGGTATGCAGGGATTCAGCATGAACTAAAGAATAAGAAAATGTTAACAGTTGTGGAAAATAAACAAACTGTAACTCACACACACAACTAATATTAGCCCTGGTGCTAAAAAGTACCTTAGATTAGTACCACTGCAACCATCACAGTTCCTTGTTCCATACAATATTCCAACATCAAGCGGTTTTCCTGTCTACAGAACAACACATCTTTTGAATGTTTGTACTCCAGACCTGCTGACCGTCTCCACAGTGTCTTGCAAGATGATTTATTGTCCTTTGCCCCACTATTGTGGGATAGGAGTATGTTTGTTGCGATCTATTTGATTTTGTTCTTTTCTTGTCTGTGTTTGTCTGTCTGTCCCAAGCATGCTGCTGAACAAAGTCGCTTCATATGTTGTGAGATGATGTATTACCAAGACAAAAAGACATTCATTGGCTAATTTACAATCACGCTGACCTTGACCTTGAAATTAGACCTTGAAAACTTGATTCTTTTGGTCTGATGGCCATAATGTTTAAGTCGTTGGAGATACAGTTTTGAAACTTGGTATGTGGATATATTGGCTTAAGGGCCTTCATAATATTGGGTAGTGGTTATCTTGTTGACCTTTGACCTTGACCTCAGATTTATTCTTTTTTTAAACTCCATATCTTTAACATTTTTTGCAGTCAAAAATGTCACGCTTGGTAGATTAGTAGACTGACTCAATGTAATGCGTCATGCACCGTAATGATTACCTTGATGGTCTCTGAACTTGACTTTTGACCTCGTCATTAAAAAAATTCTATAGCCCCAAAACCATTGGGCGTACACCCACATATCCACATATATTCTTGGTCAGTATGACCCCGACCTTCGACCTTGTGGCTGTAGTCAGCGACTCATAGGTCATGTATCTATATAATCACATAAATTCTTAATAGGTACCACCCAAGGATTGTACCTGGAGTCACTTTGTATCTTGTTGATCTTGACCTTGAGCTGTGACCTATGGCTGTAGTCTTTGTAGTATTCGTAGTACACACATACAACCTTATATATTCCAAATCAGTAACACCCAAGGCATCCAGTGGGAACATTTTGAAGCTTAGTGACCTTGGGCAAGTTTAAGGTCAAAGTCAGAACGGAGCAGTGACCATTTAGCCAACGTTCATATAACCATGAATCCTTAATCGGCATCTCTTGAAAGGATGCAAAAAGGCCAGGAAGTAAGATATGATGGCATGGGCAATGGGATAAAGGTCATTTTCCTTTTCGGCCCCATCAGTTTGGAATTCCTTACCACGCGAAATTCGCCATATCCAATCCTAACCATCTTTCAAATCAGCTCTCAAAACCCACCTAGTCAAACTACATCACAACCTTTAGGCCACATTACTTCTCGATTATATTCCCACCCACCCCGTCCCACACACCCCTTATTTTAGTTGACTGTCTGCGTCAGCTTTGTTGCGAGAGAGAGAGAGAGAGAGAGAGAGAGAGAGAGAGAGAGAGAGAGAGAGAGAGAGAGAGAGAGAGAGAGAGAGAGAGAGAGAGAGAGAGAGAGAGAGAGAGAGAGAGAGAGAGAGAGAGAGAGAGAAGGGGAGAGGAACGAACGAACGAACGAACGAATCTTTTTTAATGTTGGAAAAGAATAAGCACAATAAACGCTTGTTCACATCTCGCCAACAACAAAGAAGAAAATATTAGAAGAAAAACACACCAAATCAATGCACAGAGAGAGACAGAGAGAGAGAGAGAGAGAGAGAGAGAGAGAGAGAGAGAGAGAGAGAGAGAGAGTGTTGAGGCTTCATTCAACAGTTTGTTTCATTATGTATTGTTGTTTTGGGTGGGGTGAGTGGTAGTGATGGTAATGTGTGTATGTGTGTGTGTGTGTGTGTGTGTGTGTGTGTGTGTGTGTGTGTGAGTGAATGTGTGTGTGTTGTGTGTGTATGTGTGTGTGTATGTGTGTGTGTGTATGTGTATGTGAGTGTGTGTGTGTGTGTGTGTGTGTGTGTGTGTGTATGTGTGTGTGTGTGTGTGTGTGAGCGTGTGTGTAGCTTTGATTCATAACGTCAGTTCCTCTCATTATTTTAACAACTGTCCTCTCTCTCTCTCTTAACAACTACTATTCTCTCTCTCTCTCTCTCTCTCTCTCTCTCTCTCTCTCTCTCTCTCTCTCTCTCTCTGTGCGCGCGTGCATGTGTGTGTATGTGTGTGTCTGTATCTGTGAAAGGGATATTATATGAATACATTTTCTTTTAATCTATTTTACATTACATCTATTTTTTCTTGTTGGTTTTAAACCCGTGAGTGCGGTGAATACGAGTATGTCTTAATTTGCTTTTATGAGCGTGTTTGTCTATTTTTGAATGTTTGTGAACCTTGTGTGTACCTATATGTATACTTTACTTTTGCGGTTATTGTGAATGTGTAAATTGAAAATTGATTTTTTCAATGTAATCTGATTGTAAATTGTATTTTATCTATATTTAGTTAAATATGTACTTTTTTTTGTTTGTGCGTGTGTGTGTGTATGTGAATATGAAGGATAGTGGGGAGGTATGTAAGCGGTTGTTTTTAATGCGAATAATTTTAGTGCAATTGTAAAGCGCGTAGAGCTTAAAGGTGAAGCGCTATATAAATTTTCTTAAATAATAACACCACAAAAATTAAAAACAAGAAATTCAACAAAGACATGTAATCGCTTACACACATACAAATAGGCATACACATACCCCCCCTTGTTAAGCGCATATAGCTCCACATTTGGTGGAGGAGTGCGCTATATAAATGCTTCACTGCTATTATTATTACTATTATTTCTGCCGTTCAGCGACAGTTTGGCACTTTTTCTGAAATTCCCCAATGATCCTGCTAGGAGTGTGTGCATTCTGTGTGCGCTTCTGTGTGTGTGTGTTTCTGTGCAGGGCCGGACCTAAGTGTTTAAGGGGTGGGGGCTAATTTATCGAAGGTGCGGAGCACCAAGACCCCTAGAGGGTTCCGGGGGCATGCAGCTCCCCAGGAAACAATTTAAATCCGAGAAGCAAAATAGTGCAATCTGGGCATGAAAAAGGACTAATGCCATTACTGTTCATACCCCTATTGAAACATGTTTCGAACCATGAAGTACCTATCAACTGGTGGTGCTAATGAGTGCTAGGTATAGCCCGCTAGGAAATTTAGCTGCCGTTCAGCGACATGAATTGTTGTTGTGGTTTGTTTCGGGAGGGGGAGGGGGGGGGGGGGGGCGATTCTCAGCACTGGCATTTTTTTAATTTTTATTTTATTGTTTAGTTGTATCCATTAGCGATAGTTTCATTTGTACTTTAAAATTTTATTGGCAACACTTGCACTTCAGACACCTTTGTTTTAGTTTGCAATGCACATGTAGTTATAATACTGGATAAAATCATGTGTGTGAGTGCATGCATGCATGGGTGTGTGCGTGCATATGCGCTTATTCTTCGCTCTGTTTTATTATTTTTAAGAAAGAGGGGGTCTGGAACCCTCGGTCGTCCCCCCCCCCCCCTCATCTGCTTTTTTGTTTCTATTGAAAAACATTTTTGTGTGTGTGTTCACACAAATACACCATCGTGTAGGCACTCTCATAATCCAGGAACACATGCATACATGCATACTAAATCCCACACATCGTGTAAAACTGAAATATGCCTAAGTGTGCAAGCGTGCCATAAGGCTGAATAAAGCATAACAATACTACTACACAACAGAACTAATGTGCTGTGCGCACGACTATAATCAAACTGACTGAACATTTTACTTCAACATAAATTTCTCAACCAACACACATGCGCGTGCGCGCACGCACACACACACACACACACATAGTCTCTCTCTCTCTCTCTCTCTAATTTATGCCTACATAACCATGTTTTCCCTGATATATTAAAGGAATCCAAAGTTATACCTTTGCCTAAAACAAAGAAAATTACAGATATTAATAATTATAGACCTATATCTCTTCTTTCTGTATTTTCCAAACCTCTTGAAAAGCATGTTCAAAAAACGTTTCTAAATTAATTAGAAACACATGGCCTCATTCATCATCTCCAATCCGGTTTCCGACCTGGTCATTCCTGCCATACAGCCCTGACACACTTACTGGACAAGTGGCTGTCCGCTGTTAATGCATCTAATATAACTGGTGCAATCTTTCTAGACTTCAAAAAAGCGTTTGATCTTGTAGATCATGACATTCTCGTAAAAAAGATTCAATTATATACCAACAGTCCTGAAACAACTGCTTTCTTCAGTAATTATTTAAGTAATAGGCGTCAAAGTGTGCTATTAAATGGTTCCTACTCGGCAAAAATGGTGGTAAAACGTGGAGTTCCACAAGGTTCTATTTTAGGTCCCCTTTTATTCTGTGTATTTATCAATGACCTACTCCTTCACATCACCAACTCTAAAACGTCGTGTGAATTGTTTGCGGATGATGGTACTGCCTATTGTTCTGACAAAAGTTTGGGCATAGTCAATGAATGCCTGCAACACGGACTCACTGATATAGAAAATTGGTGCAACGAAAATGCCATGGTTTTAAATCCAGGCAAAACTGAATGCATGGTGATTACTACTAGGCAAAAACACCAACTAGACCCTCTCCATCTTAGTTTGACATTGCGAGGATCTGACATCAAGCAAGTGAGTGAACATAAAATCCTAGGAGTAACCATAGATGACCGCTTTCAATGGGAATCACAAGTTACTTATTTATGCAAAATTTTATCAAAAAACATTTTCCTTCTAAGAAAATTAAAGAAATTCACAGATACTGATTCCAGACTGATATATTTCAATGCACACATGCGATCTCACATTGACTACGCATCTACTATATGGGATGAATGTGGGGATATTCATTTAAAAAAAGTCAATTCTCTATATCGAAAAGCGGTCAAATTAGTACTACCAGATCAAAACCTTTCAACAGATGAAAAAATGAAACAACTAGGCATTCTACCCTTGGAGAAACATCTTCAATTTAACAAAGGTGTGATGATGTACAAAATAGTTGCAAACAAACTTCCAAATTATTTGTCAACTTTATTTACTAAATCCTATTTGAACCAAACTAACATAAACTGTAGATTCATATTGCCTCAACCCAGAATTGATCTATTCAAAACTAGCTTGTCCTTCTCAGGGGCGTCCTTGTGGAACTCCCTTCCTGTAAACGTCACTTCGGTTCGTTCAGTTTCATCATTCAAAGACAAATTATTCAAGCATTTAATTTTTTTAAATACTGTTACTTAGATGAAAGCAACAATACGTGAGTTTTGTTGAATTTTGTATGTATAAGTCATGTGGTGTGAGAGACTGGGCATGTGTGTGTGTGTGTGTGTGTGTGTGCGCGTGTGCGTGTGCGTGCGTGCGTGCTTGTGTGTGTCTGTGTGTGTGTATGAGAGAGAAAGAGATAGATAGAGAGAGATTGAGTGTGTGTATGCATGTATGTGTGTGTGTGTGTGTGTGTGTGTGTGTGTGTGTGTGTGTGTGTGTGTGTGTGTGTGTGTGTGAGAGAGATGAATATTCATGTCAGTTGTGTGTATGTGTGGCTGTGTATGTGTGTGTGTTTATGCTTTGCGTAGATGCAAGAGTGTGTGAATATGCTTTGCGTAGATGCAAGAGTGTGTGAATATGGGCATAATGTAGTATGCAGGGGTTTGTATTTGTATTGTGTGTGTTTGTGTGTGCGCGCGTATGAATTTTTGGAAAAGTGTGGTTGTGTTTCAGAGTTTGTGAATTAGCAAAGAATATACAATTACTACTTGACATTGCTTGCTACAGAAAACAAACACCCTAAAAAGATCGACATGTGGATCTTTTCAATCGCAGAATTGAAAAATATTTAAGAGAGGGTAATACTTTTTTGTTCAGATGTGTAAACTTACACATATTGCACTTTTTTTTTTTTGGGGGGGGAGGTTTCCCAGTAGTTGCAAATACTGCATGATCTTTTTTAAAGTTATACGCCTACCATGTCTCTCCGATGTACTTTAAACTTATTTTTTGGGTGCTTGGGTCCTGTCTACAATAGAACTTGTTATGCATACTCATGTTATTATAGTCCTTATTTTTTATAGTCTGTTGTTGCGTTTACTACATATTATTGTTGTGTGAAAAAGGGTGACTATACATGTGTGCCGTGAAAAAGGGCGATATAGGAATGTATGATGTAGCGTGCTTGCTTTCTTATATTGTGTTTATGGTGCATGGTTTCAGACTACACGTTAGTACTGTTAATTTTTCGTTGTTAGGGGAAGACGGGGTAAAAAGCGCATGGGCGGGTAAGAAGCCCACCCCAATTATCTCATGAAATAAAGAAAATTTCAGTCAAATTTGCCCATGAGACGAATGCTAAACATTAACGCTCGTCTCATGGGCAACTGAATTGAGACTGAAATTTGCTTCGTTTCATGAGATAATTGGGGTGGGCTTCTTACCCGCCCATGCGCTTTTTACCCCGTCTTCCCCTATGTTTTATGTTGATGTGTTTATGTTAACGGCAAGTATGAAACATGGCAATCGTCTGTCAATACTTCTACCGTTGTAAAATAAAGTGTCGTCATTTCATTTAATTTCATTTCCCTCTCTCTCTCTCTTCTCTTTTTTTCATAATAGTGTTTGCTATGCATGCAATGATTTTAATATTGTTGTCATATGCTCTATTGCTGAATTATTTTCTTCTTTTTTACTATGGATGATTATGCTTCATTTTTGTGTGTGTTTATCTGTTTATTAACGTACCCTCATATGATTATGTAGGGATGTTACTAAATTTTTTGAAATTATCAAAGTCATAATTATATTTACATCAGTCGAAAGAGGAAATCATAAGCTTTCCAACGGTGCAATTCTTTTAAGAATCGGATGACCCTGTCAAAAGCTACACCATTTTAGAGGTGATTTTTTCAAGTATATAAACAAAGAAAGAAAATTGTGACCAAATTCCTTGTTTTATGAAGGAAAAGTAGCATAACTTAAGAAATATCAAAATAATCCCAACATATTATATATCAGTGGATAGGTCGTTCTATATAGAACATATTTGCATTAACAATTTTGCTATAAATTAAATTGATGACTACCAATCAATTAATCAATTGACCACCCCCCAGAATACAACTTCAGAGACTAAGCAAAAAAAAATTTAAATTTCTTTTGTAATGCAAAACCTTGATAATAATGTCATTTAAATATAACACCAGTGAATAAAGTGTTCTGGTAAAACACAAAATACATGTGCTTGTAGCTTATTTGAAAATATTAAAATGATTTGGATGAAGATTTGGTATTGTTACTAAGGGAAGTAAATCATTCAAGAAATTATTTCCCTTGGTTATCAGCCCTCCTCAAGTAAAATTAACTCCCTTTACAAGAAAGAAGTATTCAATCAATGAATAAATGTAAAATTCAATATCAAATTATCTGAAGTGTATTAACAATTATAATACTAATAATACTTCATTGTGAAAGGGGCTTTTTGGAAACAATAAAACCTTCATAATAAAATTTTTAAAAACCTTCAATTGTCCAGTGCTTTTCTTTCTATCTACAAAAGCGCACCAAACTTCTTACATTGGCTGATTTGGAGTTGCCTCTTATTTTAAAAAAAACAAAACAAACAACAACAACAGACAAGCAATACTGTCTTTTGAAAACGCCTACTGCCTTTTGGTAAATTGGTTGTGACTTGGAAATCAAAAAGGAAGGTGAACAAGGTTTGGTGTGCAATCAAATAGAGAATAAACAGAATTTCATTAACACACACCTCCCCATGAGTCCCCCCACCTTCTGGAAGTTACATGTTTGTGACTTCCTCTAATCTGCCCCTCTCTTTGACTCTGTCTTTTCCATTTGCTTTCTATCATCTATTTTTTTTTAATACTTATTGGTCCATTCTCCTGCATTTAAAAAAAAATCTCCCAAATACTTTTTCTTCGTTGAGCTCCTCCAAAATCGGAATGTGTCGGCACTGCGCAGCGGGGAGACCAGTGAAAACTGAAAAACGGACACATATGTACCTTACCCATTATGGCCAAATGGCCCAAGAACGTGGAAGAAGAAGAATCGACATGTGTACACATACATACACACACAATGAAAATGACTGAAGTGAGAATTGGACTAGACATGACATAACATATTCTTAAGTCATAAGTTTCTTTATTGTCCATTGGCATTGTACTTTTGTACATCACACATGGAAACTTGTCTTCCAACGTGCAATATAAAATGAGATATATTAAAATAAAAATATTTTCAAAAGCCTTAAGTGTTGTTTGGATACAAAAATGTCAAGGTTTCTGTGTGAGCTAGTTTGGTGTACTGACACATTCATACTGTGTGAAACTGGTGTGTGTCTATGTGAGAAAGAGTGTGTGTATGCGTGTGTGTGTGTGTGTGTGTTGTGTGTATGTGTGAGCATGCATGTGTGCATACATGTGTGCTTGTATGTGTTTTGGTTTTGTGGGTTGTGTGTGCACGCATGTGTGTGTGTGTGTCTATGTTTGTGTGCGTGTCTGTGTGTCTGTCTGCGTGCGTACGTTTTTGTGTGAGGGTGTTTGTGTATGTGTGTTGGTGTATGTGGTCAATCCATGCGGCTCGGTTGCTGTGGCTTACTGAATGGGGTATGAACGAGTTGGCGTCGATAAATATGTGTGTTTATTGTGTGTGTGTGTGTGTGTGTGTGTGTGTGTGCGCGCGCGTGTGTGTGTGTTAGAGAGAGAGAGAGAGTTGCTTTGTATATGCGCTGTTGCTGGTTAATGCTGTTTTTGTTGTCTGTTGATGAATCATTGATTGTAAAGCGCTTTGGGCTCATCTGAGGTAAAGCGCTATATAAATGTACAATTATTATTATTGTTATTATAACTGAATTTAGTGGTACATTTCATTTGTTGACAATCACTTACAAGAACAGTCTTACAAGAATAGTCTGCTGAAATTGTTGCCTCTGAGTCTGAATCACTGTCTCCACTCATTTTCTTTGAATATCTGAATAAAATCAAACCTACTCTACTATCACTGTATCAGCCATTTGCTATAAAAGTTAAAACATATTAGAAATGTGATTTATTTTTATTTTTACAAATTTGCTTCTGTCTTTAAATCTATTGAATATTAATCTCTTCTTCTTCTAATCTTCTGTGGTGGTGGCCAACTTCTTTATACAGAAGTAATTGTACACACTTTAGTGGGTGACCATAGAAAAAGAAGCGGAAGAGGGAAAGAGAGAAAAGAGCACACACATTACATTATCAGTTTTCCAAGAAAGGACTACACATGTCACCCTATTAGTTTTACTTGGGTTCAGCTTCAATATCTAGGGTAAAATCAGGAGTAGCAAACAAAGTAAAGACCTAGTTCCGGGCTGGGGAGGGGAGGACTACAGGGAGCTGCCGGCAGCTACTAATTTTCATGTTTGCCCCCAACAAGCTGGGAACTAGCTGACCTTAGGCACTCCATAAGACAATGTCCAGGCCCCAAGCAAAAGGACAAACAAGACAATTATATCCCTATTGGGATAAAAAAAAAAAAATATCAACCTAGGCCCTATGCTGCAGATGAGATTTTTAAAAAAATAGTACCAGTAAATAGGTCTAGTACAAAACAGCACAAGTTATAATTTAAGGTAATATACTAATAATACTAACTGCAAACAACAGAATTGCATAATTATTCAGACTCAAAATATAGAGTTACTTAGCAAACTGTAGGCCCAACAGAAGTAGCCTTTCTAAAGTCCTTGGAAAGTGAGGAACATTTAAAAAAAAAAAAAGAGATCAATTATTTTTGTTCCTATATTTTAATGTATCATAACATTTTTTTTCTTTGCATAATGCATCAATCATTGTCACTTATTGTTGCTAAATGAAACGATGTCAACACACTGTGGGGAAGTTGAATGCATGTCTGAGGCAAGATGGCGTCACTGAATGACAGATCTAGGCTAAAACTAAGGAAACTTTGGGACGCTAGTTTACATATTTGGAACATACTGACATGCACCAAATTTTGCACAGTACTAGAA
The DNA here is from genome assembly GCA_017654935.2 of Phymorhynchus buccinoides. NCBI lineage: Eukaryota > Metazoa > Mollusca > Gastropoda > Neogastropoda > Raphitomidae > Phymorhynchus > Phymorhynchus buccinoides. Next base: position 133,262 of record JAGGCT020004072.1, read on the forward strand.
ACACATCTTAGCTTTGTGGAGCTGAAATAAAATGTATACGAAATAAATATACAATGGGTTTTTTTAACGTCTAAAGACAACAGGTAACTTACGTCGATCAACGAACTGCTTCGAACCGGTTAACGAAGTAAAATGAGAACTCGGAACCGCTAACGAATGTTCCAACGTTATTTTGAAGTATCGCAAATCCTGTTAAGGTCACTCGGCTGTCCAGAATCTGGACACAACAAACCTACCCCCTCTGACACGCTCGCAGCGGCGGGTCACAAGAATAGAACACGGCTGAGCCTGCGCAATGCGCGATTTTCTAACATCGCTACATTATGTGTGTTAAGACTATATATATATTTTTTTTTATTAGTATCAGTTCGCTTTAATGTTTCATCTATTTGTTTGTGTATGTTAACGGCAAGTATGAAAAATGGTTACTGTATGCCAATACTGTTACCGTTGTAAAATAAAGGTTCAATTCAATTCTCTCTCTTTCTCTTGTACACACACGCTGTTCCGTTATTAACTCCGCGAAACTCCACAGAACAAATCTAGATCAAAATAATGATATTTGTTTCAGTCAATAACGAATGAAAAAGCATTTACTGGCCGAGTCTGAGACTCTAATCACTGAAAAAGGCCTCCATCGAACGTCAGCCAAAATGGCAAGCTCTGAATGCGGTCTACCACCTTTTGCTTCAAACAGCGATTTCGCTTACAATGGTGGTTAGTCATGCCGTACATCGTTTAAAAGAGGAAAACATGAACTTTTTAAGCATGTGCTCATCAAAATGTATTCTTTCGAAATGAATCTTCGATTGGCTTTGAAACACATTGCTATGTTTTGAATCCTTGATCTTGCGGTCTTAACGACCCCTACCTCTTTGATATGAACATCGACTAATAGCGGAAAGCGTTAAGTTTCTGTTGGCGTAACGGATATTTTCATTGGTCCACAAGCGAAAACGCTAAACCCGTTTGTCAAGAGAAGCCGTTTCTAGTACGGGCATAGCGAGCGTCAAAACTTTGGTCATGCCGTGATTTTTATCGTCACCTCCGTCTCCTGTCATCGCTAGTTGTTCAAAGTAACCAACTTTCTTTCACACAGAATCCCCATCGACCTAAGCAGCAAAGATTGTTTTATTTATCGACATGTGTTTCTTTGGCATGTTATGGTTGATCCATTGCTATCTTTTGAACCACACATCAACGATACTGTTAAAAAGGCAAACCGTACTGCTGGTCTACTAATCAGAACAATAACTAATAAATCAAAGGAAATTATGCTACCTCTTTATAAAACATTAGTACGCCCCTTATTAGAGTATGGAAATCCTGTCTGGTGTCCCTTTTTGAGAAAACATGTTGATCATTTAGAAGGTGTCCAAAGGAGATTTACGAAAACAATTATTGGAACCAGAGATATGGACTATGAGGACAGACTAAAGTATTTGGGAATACCTAGTTTGGAATACAGACGTCTAAGAGGCGATTTGATTGAGGTGTATAAAATTCTTAATAAGTTCTATGATCCTAACACAACTAAAACTTTACTAACTTTAACTGACGAGGAGAGAACACGAGGGCATGATTTTAAATTAACAAAAAAACTAAATAACAGTCGTTCAGCTCAAAACTTTTTTACTAACAGAGTAATAACTGCATGGAACAATCTTTCTAATGAAACTGTAAATGCATCATCACTAAATAGGTTCAAAAATCTTATTGACAAAAAATTTAATACTATTATGTACTCCACAAATTTGGAGAAATAAAAAATATTTTAAAAAAAAAACAAAAAAACACCAACCCAACCCAAAACAAATACACAATAGCCGTAGTAATTCACGGGCAAACAAAAAGAAAAAGGAAAATAAATATTTATATTTGAAAAAAATATCTAGAGGGCAAAAGGCTTAATAAGCCTACAGAGCCTAAACTGATATGATATGATGATATGGAGTACTCAGTAAGAAATCAGAAGTTGAAAAGTAGTGAAATTTTTAGCAGTCGGACAGTGTTTCACAGCGTCATTAGAGACGTGGCCCTACCTAATATTAGTGATAATGGATGGAAATCCGTGCCCATGCATGCAAGCATGCATACTGTACTCACATAGATGATGGATGCTTACTCACAAACACACACACTCAGTCACACATATGCACTTGTGCAAACATGCTCATACACACACAATTTAATAACATTTGTGTGTGGGTGCACACACACACATGTACACACACAGTGACTCATACTAAGATTGCATAATATGTATGTACTATACTCGCTCACCACTCTGGCACCTGAATGTAAATACAACTACCTGCTCTCATCTATTCATGCTTTGAGGGGAAAATAACCCAGTGAACATTTTCATCAATTATTGCGCTATATGCTGGTGCTTTCAGAATGGACACATCAAGGCAGCAGAGAACGGACGTGGACTTGCCTGCTGTTGCTTTGGATCTGGTCATCAAGCTGGGTGGGGCAGCAATCACTGACAAGTCCAGCTTGGAGACCCTTCGACCAGAACAGCTGCGGCAAGGAGCAGCGTTGGTCAAGCTGTGCCACGAGTCTGGGCAAAAGATTGCCATTGTGCATGGTGCTGGGTAATCGTAATAAATCATTGGTTGTGTTTTTGTTTTGTTTTTTGATTAGTGCTTCCATGTATTTATGCAGAATGATTTTTGTCTTTTCCTCATTTTACCCATCTCCTAGTTGATGTCTTCATTGTCACAAGTTGAGCTTTATTGCTAATTTAGCATAATTTGGTCTTTCAACTTTTTAAATGCAAAGTAAAAGGTACATATACTATATAGATATATACTATTTAGACAACAATAGCAAGAAATGATCATTATGATCTGTTTGCTGGGCATATTTTTGCCCAATGACATTAATTACCCCCCCCCCCCCCTCTGCCACCTCCCTCAAGTTTGATTATAATATCAGCCTTGCCCCCCAAAAAATCAGCAGGATTTTCCAGTCATCAAATTAAAAAAATGATCTATGTTGATATTTTGTTCAACCAAACTACCGAGATTTGTTTTTTAAATTGTCAAATGAAGACATTTTTGTTTTTTGTTTGTTTTACTCAGATCCTTTGGTCACTTCCAGGCAAAGAAATACCGGCTGAATGAAGGCCTGGACATGGAGAGAAACTTTCAGGGCTTTTGTGAAACTAGAAACTCTGTGTGCAAAGTAAGTACCCCCTGTCCAGGCCCCCCCTGTTTGACTGCAAATTAGTGTATTAGGAGTTCAAATGAACAAATTTTGATGTGGTTGACTAGTGGTCAGTGTCACTGACCAGTGGTCACTTTGGCCTATTTTCACTGTTTGACTGCAAATTAGTGTATTAGGAGTTCAAATGAACAAATTTTGATGTCGTTGACCAGTGGTCAGTGTTTGACCAGTGGTCACTTTGGCCTATTTTCATTGTTTGACTGCAAATTAGTGCATTATTAGTTCAAATGAACAAATTTTTATGTCGTTGACCAGTGGTCAGTGTCACTGACCAGTGGTCACTTTGGCCTATTTTCACTGTTTGACTGCAAATTAGTGTATTAGGAGTTCAAATGAACACTTTTTTTTTATGTGTTGACCAGTGGTCACTTTGGCCTATTTTTTATGTGGTTGACCATTGGTCAGTGTCACTGACCACTGGTCAACCACATCAAACCTTGTTCATTTGAACTCCTAATACACTAATTTGCAGTCAAACAGTGAAAATAGGCCAAAGTGACCACTGACCACTGGTCAAATGACATCAATTTTTTTAAATTTGAACTCCTAATACACTAATTTGCAGTCAAACAGTGAAAATAGGCCAAAGTGACCACTGGTCAACCACATCAACAATTGTTCATATGATCTCCTAATACACTAATTAGCATTCAGACGGTAAAATTAGGCCAAAGTGACCAGTGTCAGTGGTCAGCTTGAATTAATTTTATTTAACAAAGATTAAAAAGAAAAAAGAGAACTTGTCAAGAATGAGTTTTTATAACTCCAACTTTCATTTGGACAAAACGGCGGTTCAAAATCGGGCGCCGTTTTGTCGTATAGACAAAACGGCGGATTGTTGAACCGCCGTTTTGTCCAAATCATAATAGAAAATTTGGACAAAACGGCGGATCTAACCCCGCCGTTTTGTCTATAGACAAAACGGCGGGATTTGGACAAAACGGCGGTTAACAGCACATCTTTAGCTTTACCAAAGATTTTGTCCACTGTTTATTTGACTCTTTGCTTATAACAAATGTTATAAAGTATAAAAATAAAATTAAAATTAAATGTGTGAACAAGAAAGTTATGGTTCATACTAATTTCATTGTTTTATTTATTAAATATATGTTTATTAGCGTGCGTATATAAGTCTCAGCAACTGAATACATGCAAGTGTATTGCATTATATTAAGATTTGTATGTGTATTTAGCATTTGTTTGTAGATACATTTTCTTAGTGTGCATCCTATCCTATAATTATTTCCAACCTATCTTTTGTTTACAAGCACATCGCCTCATTGCTTTGCAAAGTCTTTTTTAAGACGAAAATTTACGTGTTTTTTTACTTCGCTTCTTTTCCCATCTTCACCTGTTTTGTGTTCATGTGTCGCTTGTGATGTTTTTTAGTTCAGTTATGTGTATTTTATGTTTGTTGCAAAAAATGGCACCGACTATATTTTGTTGTGCTGGGCCTGTATTCCGTTGAGATAGCATGAGACTTAGGCATCATGCTAACTTAGAATCTCTTCCAAAGTCCTATTAAATCCTATAGGACATTGGAAGAGCTTTCTAAGTTAGCCTAACTGATAAAGGTCTTCCGCTGTGTCCTGCCCTGTAATTGTTCCTATTTTATTATTTTTAATAGAAGCGGTTTCAGTTTTTTTCGAAATGATTCCTTACTTATTTCTTATTATTCCACGGTCTCTCCCCATTGGAATACCGGGGTCTTTCATACAATAGTTCCCCCACTTCTTGTAGTCTAATCTGCCACTCTTTTGACTCTGCTGCCTTTTCCTTTGCTTTCTATCATCTACTTTCTGACTATATACATCTTTCCAAATACTTTTTTCTCCTTTGAGCTCCTCCGAAATCGGAATGTGTCGGCTGTACGCACAGGAAACCAGATGAAAACTGAAAACCAGACACATAAGTACCTTACCATTATGCTATGTCTGGGAGCCAGCATGAAGAGATATGTTTTTGGTTTCTTTTTTTACTTTGTTTACTTATTTTTCCCTCCCCCCCCTTCGTCTGCGGTCCCAGACATGATGGCCAAATGGTAAGGTACTTATGTGTCTGTTTTTCAGTTTTCACTGGTCTTCCTGCGGCGTACGCCGACACATTCCGTTTCGGAGGAGCTCAAAGGAGAAAAAGTATTTGGAAAGATTTATATAGGTCAGAAAGTTGAGATGATAGAAAGCAAAGGAAAATGCACAGAGGTCAAATAAGAGTGGCAGATTAGCTACAAGAATGGGTGAGCGGGAACTATTTTATGAAATACCGCTCCGGTATTCCAATGGGGAGCGACTGTCGTGGAATAATAATGACAATAAAGTATAGGCGAAATCGACATTTTCGGAAAGAAAATCTGAAACCCTCTCCTTTCTATTAATAAAAATAATACAAAATAGGAACACAACTTACAGGGTTCAGTTAGGACACAGCGGTGAAGACCTTTATCAGTTAGACATTCCACAACATGCTTGTTCAACTGAAATTGAAAGGCATCACAGCATAGTTGTGCTTAATAATAACTTACATCAATAACATCTAAATCATGAACACCAGGGCCTGTATTCAAATTGAGGATAGCATGAGACTTAGCATGATGCTTACTTAGACGCTTCTTCCAATGTCCTGTAGGATTTAATAGGACTTTTGGAAGAGCTTCTAAGTTAGCATGCTGCTAAGTCTCATGCTATCTCAACGTTGAACTACAGGCCCAGCACAAACAAAATATAGTCGGTGCATTGCACAAAACATGAAATCCACATAACTGACACGAAAAAAACATCACAACGCGACAAATTAACACAAACAGTGAAGATGGGAAAAGAAGCTAAGTCAGAAACACACTAAATTTTCGTCTTAAAAAAGACTTTGCAAAGCAATGAGGCGATGTGCTTGTAAACAAAAGATAGGTTGGAAATAATTATAGGATAGGATGCACACTAAGAAAATGTATCTACAAACAAATGCTAAATACACATACAAATCTTAATATAATGCAATACACTTGCATGTATTCAGTTGCTGAGACTTATATACGCACGCTAATAAACATATATTTAATAAATAAAACAATGAAATTAGTATGAACCATAACTTTCTTGTTCACACATTTAATTTTAATTTTATTTTTATACTTTATAACATTTGTTATAAGCAAAGAGTCAAATAAACAGTGGACAAAATCTTTGGTAAAGCTAAAGATGTGCTGTTAACCGCCGTTTTGTCCAAATTCCGCCGTTTTGTCTATAGATAAAACGGCGGGGTTAGATCCGCCGTTTTGTCCAAATTTTCTATTATGATTTGGACAAAACGGCGGTTCAACAATCCGCCGTTTTGTCTATAGACAAAACGGCGGGTTGGACAAAACGGCGCCCGATTTTGAACCGCCGTTTTGTCCAAATGAAAGTTGGAGTTATAAAAACTCATTCTTGACAAGTTCTCTTTTTTCTTTTTAATCTTTGTTAAATAAAATGAATAACAAGCTGACCACTGACACTGGTCACTTTGGCCTAATTTTACCGTCTGAATGCTAATTAGTGTATTAGGAGATCATATGAACAATTGTTGATGTGATTGACCAGTGGCCACTTTGGCTATTTTCACTTGTTTGACTGCTTAAATTAGTGTATTAGGAGCTCAAATTTAAAAAAAATTGATGTCAGTGACCAGTGGTTCAGTTGGTCCACTTTGGCCTCTTTTCACTGTTTGACTGCAAATTAGTGTATTAGGAGTTCAAATGAACAATTGTTGATGTGGTTGACCAGTGGTCAGTGACACTGACCAGTGGTCAACCACATAAAAAATAGGCCAAAGTGACTGAAAACACATAAAAAAAAGTGTTCATTTGAACTCCTAATACACTAATTGCAGTCAAACAGTGAAAAGTGGCCAAAATGACCACTGGTCAGTCACACTGACCACTGGTCAACCACATCAAAATTTGTTCATTTGAACTAATACACTAATTTGCAGTCAAACAATCAAAATTTAGGCCAAAGTGACCATTGGTCAGTGACACTGACCACTGGTCAACGACATCAAAATTTGTTCATTTGAACTCCTAATACACTAATCTGCAGTCAAACAGTGAAAATAGGCCAAAGTGACCACTGGTCAGTGACACTGACCACTGGTCAACCACATCAAAATTTGTTCATTTGAACTCCTAATACACTAATTTGCAGTCAAACAGGGGGGGCCTGGACAGGGGGTACTTACTTTGCACACAGAGTTTCTAGTTTCACAAAAGCCCTGAAAGTTTCTCTCCATGTCCAGGCCTTCATTCAGCCGGTATTTCTTTGCCTGGAAGTGACCAAAGGATCTGAGTAAAACAAACAAAAAACAAAAATGTCTTCATTTGACAATTTAAAAAACAAATCTCGGTAGTTTGGTTGAACAAAATATCAACATAGATCATTTTTTTAATTTGATGACTGGAAAATCCTGCTGATTTTTTGGGGGGCAAGGCTGATATTATAATCAAACTTGAGGGAGGTGGCAGAGGGGGGGGGGGGGGTAATTAATGTCATTGGGCAAAAATATGCCCAGCAAACAGATCATAATGATCATTTCTTGCTATTGTTGTCTAAATAGTATATATCTATATAGTATATGTACCTTTTACTTTGCATTTAAAAAGTTGAAAGACCAAATTATGCTAAATTAGCAATAAAGCTCAACTTGTGACAATGAAGACATCAACTAGGAGATGGGTAAAATGAGGAAAAGACAAAAATCATTCTGCATAAATACATGGAAGCACTAATCAAAAAACAAAACAAAAACACAACCAATGATTTATTACGATTACCCAGCACCATGCACAATGGCAATCTTTTGCCCAGACTCGTGGCACAGCTTGACCAACGCTGCTCCTTGCCGCAGCTGTTCTGGTCGAAGGGTCTCCAAGCTGGACTTGTCAGTGATTGCTGCCCCACCCAGCTTGATGACCAGATCCAAAGCAACAGCAGGCAAGTCCACGTCCGTTCTCTGCTGCCTTGATGTGTCCATTCTGAAAGCACCAGCATATAGCGCAATAATTGATGAAAATGTTCACTGGGTTATTTTCCCCTCAAAGCATGAATAGATGAGAGCAGGTAGTTGTATTTACATTCAGGTGCCAGAGTGGTGAGCGAGTATAGTACATACATATTATGCAATCTTAGTATGAGTCACTGTGTGTGTACATGTGTGTGTGTGCACCCACACACAAATGTTATTAAATTGTGTGTGTATGAGCATGTTTGCACAAGTGCATATGTGTGACTGAGTGTGTGTGTTTGTGAGTAAGCATCCATCATCTATGTGAGTACAGTATGCATGCTTGCATGCATGGGCACGGATTTCCATCCATTATCACTAATATTAGGTAGGGCCACGTCTCTAATGACGCGGTGAAACACTGTCCGACTGCTAAAAAATTCACTACTTTTCAACTTCTGATTTCTTACTGAGTACTCCATCTCATCATATCATATCAGTTTAGGCTCTGTAGGCTTATTGAAGCCTTTTGCCCTCTAGATATTTTTTTTCAAATATAATATATTTTCCTTTTTTCTTTTTTTTGCCCGTGAATTACTACGGCTATTGTGTATTTGTTTTGGGTTTTTGGTTGTTTGTTTTTTTTTTAAAATATTTTTTATTTCTCCAAATTTGTGGAGTACATAATAGTATTAAATTTTTTGTCAATAAGATTTTTGAACATATTTAGTGATGATGCATTTACAGTTTCATTAGAAAGATTGTTCCATGCAGTTATTACTCTGTTAGTAAAAAAAAAGTTTTGAGCTGAACGACTGTTATTTAGTTTTTTTGTTAATTTAAAATCATGCCCTCGTGTTCTCTCCTCGTCAGTTAAAGTTAGTAAAGTTTTAGTTGTGTTAGGATCATAGAACTTATTAAGAATTTTATACACCTCAATCAAATCGCCTCTTAGACGTCTGTATTCCAAACTAGGTATTCCCAAATACTTTAGTCTGTCCTCATAGTCCATATCTCTGGTTCCAATAATTGTTTTCGTAAATCTCCTTTGGACACCTTCTAAATGATCAACATGTTTTCTCAAAAAGGGACACCAGACAGGATTTCCATACTCTAATAAGGGGCGTACTAATGTTTTATAAAGAGGTAGCATAATTTCCTTTGATTTATTAGTTATTGTTCTGATTAGTAGACCAGCAGTACGGTTTGCCTTTTTAACAGTATCGTTGATGTGTGGTTCAAAAGATAGCAATGGATCAACCATAACATGCCAAAGAAACACATGTCGATAAATAAAACAATCTTTGCTGCTTACGTCGATGGGGATTCTGTGTGAAAGAAAGTTGGTTACTTTGAACAACTAGCGATGACAGGAGACGGAGGTGACGATAAAAATCACGGCATGACCAAAGTTTTGACGCTCGCTATGCCCGTACTAGAAACGGCTTCTCTTGACAAACGGGTTTAGCGTTTTCGCTTGTGGACCAATGAAAATATCCGTTACGCCAACAGAAACTTAACGCTTTCCGCTATTAGTCGATGTTCATATCAAAGAGGTAGGGGTCGTTAAGACCGCAAGATCAAGGATTCAAAACATAGCAATGCGTTTCAAAGCCAATCGAAGATTCATTTCAAAAGAATACATTTTGATGAGCACATGCTTAAAAATTTCATTTTTTCCTCTTTTAAACGATGTACAGCATGACTAACCACCATTGTAAGCGAAATCGCTGTTTGAAGCAAAAGGTGGTAGACCGCATTCAGAGCTTGCCATTTTGGCTGACGTTCGATGGAGGCCTTTTTCAGTGATTAGAGTCTCAGACTCGGCCATTAAATGCTTTTTCATTCGTTATTGACTGAAACAAATATCATTATTTTGATCTAGATTTGTTCTGTGGAGTTTCGCGGAGTTAATAAACGGAACAGCGTGTGTGTACAAAGAGAAAGAGAGAGAATTGATATTGAACCTTTATTTTACAACGGTAACAGTATTGGCATACAGTAACCATTTTTCATACTTGCCGTTAACATACACAAACAAATAGATGAAACGTTAAAGCGAACTGATACTAATAAAAAAAAATATATATATAGTCTTAACACACATAATGTAGCGATGTTAGAAAATCGCGCATTGCGCAGGCTCAGCCGTGTTCTATTCTTGTGACCCGCCGCTGCGAGCGTGTCAGAGGGGGTAGGTTTGTTGTGTCCAGATTCTGGACAGCCGAGTGACCTTAACAGGATTTGCGATACTTCAAAATAACGTTGGAACATTCGTTAGCGGTTCCGAGTTCTCATTTTACTTCGTTAACCGGTTCGAAGCAGTTCGCTGATCGACGTAAGTTACCTGTTGTCTTTAGACGTTAAAAAAACCCATTGTATATTTATTTCGTATACATTTTATTTCAGCTCCACAAAGCTAAGATGTGTTTCTAGTACTGTGCAAAATTTGGTGCATGTCAGTATGTTCCAAATATGTAAACTAGCGTCCCAAAGTTTCCTTAGTTTTAGCCTAGATCTGTCATTCAGTGACGCCATCTTGCCTCAGACATGCATTCAACTTCCCCACAGTGTGTTGACATCGTTTCATTTAGCAACAATAAGTGACAATGATTGATGCATTATGCAAAGAAAAAAAATGTTATGATACATTAAAATATAGGAACAAAAATAATTGATCTCTTTTTTTTTTTTTAAATGTTCCTCACTTTCCAAGGACTTTAGAAAGGCTACTTCTGTTGGGCCTACAGTTTGCTAAGTAACTCTATATTTTGAGTCTGAATAATTATGCAATTCTGTTGTTTGCAGTTAGTATTATTAGTATATTACCTTAAATTATAACTTGTGCTGTTTTGTACTAGACCTATTTACCGGTACTATTTTTTTAAAAATCTCAGCTGCAGCATAGGGCCTAGGTTGATATATATTTTTTTATCCCAATAGTTAAGGATATAATTGTCTTGTTTGTCCTTTTGCTTGCGGCCTGGACATTGCCTTATGGAATGCCTAGGGTCAGCTAGTTCCCAGCTTGCTGAGGGCAAACATGAAAATTAGTAGCTGCCGGCAGTTCCCTGTAGTCCTCCCCTCCCCAGCCCGGAACTAGGTCTTTACTTTGTTTGCTACTCGTGATTTTACCCAAGATATTGAAGCTGAACCCAAGTAAATCTAATAGGGTGACGTGTGTAGCCCTTTCTTGGAAAACTGATAATGTAATGTGTGTGCTCTTTTCTCTCTTTCCCTCTTCCGCTTCTTTTTCTATGGTCACCCACTAAAGTGTGTACAATTACTTCTGTATAAAGAAGTTGGTCACCACCACAGAAGATTAGAAGAAGAAGATATTAATATTCAATAGATTTAAAGACAGAAGCAAATTTGTAAAAATAAAAATAAATCACATTTCTAATATGTTTTAACTTTTATAGCAAATGGCTGATACAGTGATAGTAGAGTAGGTTTGATTTTATTCAGATATTCAAAGAAAATGAGTGGAGACAGTGATTCAGACTCAGAGGCAACAATTTCAGCAGACTATTCTTGTAAGACTGTTCTTGTAAGTGATTGTCAACAAATGAAATGTACCACTAAATTCAGTTATAATAACAATAATAATAATTGTACATTTATATAGCGCTTTACCTCAGATGAGCCCAAAGCGCTTTACAATCAATGATTCATCAACAGACAACAAAAACAGCATTCAACCAGCAACAGACGCATATACAAAGCAAACTCTCTCTCTCTCTCTAAACACACACACACACACGCGCGCGCACACACACACACACACACACACACACAATAAACACACATATTTATCGACGCCAAATCGTTCATACCCCATTCAGTAAGCCACAGCAACCGAGCCGCACGGACTGACCACATACACCAACACACATACACAAAACACCCTCACACACAACGTACGCATGCAGACAGACACACAGACACGCACACAAACATAGACACACACACACACATGCGTGCACACACAACACACAAAACCAAAATACACACAAGCACACATGTATGCACACATGCATGCTCACACATACACAAACACAAACACACACCACACACACACACGCATACACACACTCTTTCTCACATAGACACACACCAGTTTCACACAGTATGAATGTGTCAGTACACCAACACTAGGTCACACAGAAACCCAGACATTTTTGTATCCAAACAACACTTAAGGCTTTTGAAAATATTTTTATTTTAATATATCTCATTTTATATTGCACGTTGGAAGACAAGTTTCCATGTGTGATGTACAAAAGTACAATGCCAATAGACGATAAAGAAACTTATGACTTAAGAATATGTTATGTCATGTCTAGTCCAATTCTCACTTCAGTCATTTTCATTGTGTGTGTATGTATGTGTACACATGTCGATTCTTCTTCTTCCACGTTCTTGGGCCATTTGGCCATAATGGGTAAGGTACATATGTGTGTGTTTTTCAGTTTGACACTGGTCTCCCTGCTGCGTTCAGCCGAACACATTCCGATTTTGGAGGAGCTCAACGAAGAAAAAGTATTTGGGAGATTTTTTTTAAAATGCAGGAGAATGGACCAATAAGTATTAAAAAAAAATAGATGATAGAAAGCAAATGCAAAAGACAGAGTCAAAGAGAGGGGCAGATTAGAGGAAGTCACAAACATGTAACTTCCAGAAGGTGGGGGGACTCATGGGGAGGTGTGTGTTAATGAAATTCTGTTTATTCTCTATTTGATTGCACACCAAACCTTGTTCACCTTCCTTTTTGATTTCCAAGTCACAACCAATTTACCAAAAGGCAGTAGGCGTTTTCAAAAGACAGTATTGCTTGTCTGTTGTTGTTGTTGTTTTGTTTTTTTTTAAATAAGAGGCAACTCCAAATCAGCCAATGTAAGAAGTTTGGTGCGCTTTTGTAGATAGAAAGAAAAGCACTGGACAATTGAAGGTTTTTAAAAATTTTATTATGAAGGTTTTATTGTTTCCAAAAAGCCCCTTTCACAATGAAGTATTATTAGTATTATAATTGTTAATACACTTCAGATAATTTGATATTGAATTTTACATTTATTCATTGATTGAATACTTCTTTCTTGTAAAGGGAGTTAATTTTACTTGAGGAGGGCTGATAACCAAGGGAAATAATTTCTTGAATGATTTACTTCCCTTAGTAACAATACCAAATCTTCATCCAAATCATTTTAATATTTTCAAATAAGCTACAAGCACATGTATTTTGTGTTTTACCAGAACACTTTATTCACTGGTGTTATATTTAAATGACATTATTATCAAGGTTTTGCATTACAAAAGAAATTAAATTTTTTTTTTGCTTAGTCTCTGAAGTTGTATTCTGGGGGGTGGTCAATTCATTAATTGATTGGTAGTCATCAATTTAATTTATAGCAAAATTGTTAATGCAAATATGTTCTATATAGAACGACCTATCCACTGATATATAATATGTTGGGATTATTTTGATATTTCTTAAGTTATGCTACTTTTCCTTCATAAAACAAGGAATTTGGTCACAATTTTCTTTCTTTGTTTATATACTTGAAAAAATCACCTCTAAAATGGTGTAGCTTTTGACAGGGTCATCCGATTCTTAAAAGAATTGCACCGTTGGAAAGCTTATGATTTCCTCTTTCGACTGATGTAAATATAATTATGACTTTGATAATTTCAAAAAATTTAGTAACATCCCTACATAATCATATGAGGGTACGTTAATAAACAGATAAACACACACAAAAATGAAGCATAATCATCCATAGTAAAAAAAAGAAGAAAATAATTCAGCAATAGAACATATGACAACAATATTAAAATCATTGCATGCATAGCAAACACTATTATGAAAAAAAGAGAAGAGAGAGAGAGAGGGAAATGAAATTAAATGAAATGACGACACTTTATTTTACAACGGTAGAAGTATTGACAGACGATTGCCATGTTTCATACTTGCCGTTAACATAAACACATCAACATAAAAACATAGGGGAAGACGGGGTAAAAAGCGCATGGGCGGGTAAGAAGCCCACCCCAATTATCTCATGAAATGAAGCAAATTTCAGTCTCAATTTTGCCCATGAGACGAGTGTTAATGTTTAGCATTCGTCTCATGGGCAAATTTGACTGAAATTTTCTTTATTTCATGAGATAATTGGGGTGGGCTTCTTACCCGCCCATGCGCTTTTTACCCCGGTCTTCCCCTAACAACGAAAAATTAACAGTACTAACGTGTAGTCTGAAACCATGCACCATAAACACAATATAAGAAAGCAAGCACGCTACATCATACATTCCTATATCGCCCTTTTTCACGGCACACATGTATAGTCACCCTTTTTCACACAACAATAATATGTAGTAAACGCAACAACAGACTATAAAAAATAAGGACTATAATAACATGAGTATGCATAACAAGTTCTATTGTAGACAGGACCCAAGCACCCAAAAAATAAGTTTAAAGTACATCGGAGAGACATGGTAGGCGTATAACTTTTAAAAAGATCATGCAGTATTTGCAACTACTGGGAAACCCCCCCCCCAAAAAAAAAAAATGTGCAATATGTGTAAGTTTACACATCTGAACAAAAAAGTATTACCCTCTCTTAAATATTTTTCAATTCTGCGATTGAAAAAGATCCACATGTCGATCTTTTTAGGGTGTTTTTTTTCTGTAGCAAGCAATGTCAAGTAGTAATTGTATATTCTTTGCTAATTCACAAACTCTGAAACACAACCACACTTTTCCAAAAAATCATACGCGCGCACACACAAACACACACCAATACAAATACAAACCCCTGCATACTACATTATGCCCATATTCACACACTCTTGCATCTACGCAAAGCATATTCACACACTCTTGCATCTACGCAAAGCATAAACACACACACACACACACAGCCACACATACACACAATCTGACATAGAATATTCATCTCTCACACACACACACACACACACACACACACACACACACACACACACACACACACACACACACACATACATGCATACACACACTCAATCTCTCTCTATCTATCTCTTTCTCTCTCATACACACACACACAGACACACACAAG
The DNA here is from genome assembly GCA_017654935.2 of Phymorhynchus buccinoides. Classification (NCBI taxonomy): domain Eukaryota; kingdom Metazoa; phylum Mollusca; class Gastropoda; order Neogastropoda; family Raphitomidae; genus Phymorhynchus; species Phymorhynchus buccinoides. Next base: position 148,573 of record JAGGCT020004072.1, read on the forward strand.
CACGCACGCACGCACACGCGCACGCACACACACACACACACACACACACATGCCAGTCTCTCACACCACATGACTTATACATACAAAATTCAACAAAACTCACGTATTGTTGCTTTCATCTAAGTAACAGTATTTAAAAAAATTAAATGCTTGAATAATTTGTCTTTGAATGATGAAACTGAACGAACCGAAGTGACGTTTACAGGAAGGGAGTTCCACAATGACGCCCCTGAGAAGGACAAGCTAGTTTTGAATAGATCAATTCTGGGTTGAGGCAATATGAATCTACAGTTTATGTTAGTTTGGTTCAAATAGGATTTAGTAAATAAAGTTGACAAATAATTTGGAAGTTTGTTTGCAACTATTTTGTACATCATCACACCTTTGTTAAATTGAAGATGTTTCTCCAAGGGTAGAATGCCTAGTTGTTTCATTTTTTCATCTGTTGAAAGGTTTTGATCAGGTAGTACTAATTTGACCGCTTTTCGATATAGAGAATTGACCTTTTTTAAATGAATATCCCCACATTCATCCCATATAGTAGATGCGTAGTCAATGTGAGATCGTATGTGTGCATTGAAATATATCAGTCTGGAATCAGTATCTGTGAATTTCTTTAATTTTCTTAGAAGGAAAATGTTTTTTGATAAAATTTTGCATAAATAAGTAACTTGTGATTCCCATTGAAAGCGGTCATCTATGGTTACTCCTACGATTTTATGTTCACTCACTTGCTTGATGTCAGATCCTCGCAATGTCAAACTAAGATGGAGAGGATCTAGTTGGTGTTTTTGCCTAGTAGTAATCACCATGCATTCAGTTTTGCCTGGATTTAAAACCATGGCATTTTCGTTGCACCAATTTTCTATATCAGTGAGTCCGTGTTGCAGGCATTCATTGACTATGCCCAAACTTTTGTCAGAACAATAGGCAGTACCATCATCCGCAAACAATTCACACGACGTTTTAGAGTTGGTGATGTGAAGGAGTAGGTCATTGATAAATACACAGAATAAAAGGGGACCTAAAATAGAACCTTGTGGAACTCCATGTTTTACCACCATTTTTGCCGAGTAGGAACCATTTAATAGCACACTTTGACGCCTATTACTTAAATAATTACTGAAGAAAGCAGTTGTTTCAGGGCTGTTGGTATATAATTGAATCTTATTTACGAGAATGTCATGATCTACAAGATCAAACGCTTTTTTGAAGTCTAGAAAGATTGCACCAGTTATATTAGATGCATTAAAAGCGGACAGCCACTTGTCCAGTAAGTGTGTCAGGGCTGTATGGCAGGAATGACCAGGTCGGAAACCGGATTGGAGATGATGAATGAGGCCATGTGTTTCTAATTAATTTAGAAACGTTTTTTGAACATGCTTTTCAAGAGGTTTGGAAAATACAGAAAGAAGAGATATAGGTCTATAATTATTAATATCTGTAATTTTCTTTGTTTTAGGCAAAGGTATAACTTTGGATTCCTTTAATATATCAGGGAAAACATGGTTATGTAGGCATAAATTAGAGAGAGAGAGAGAGAGAGAGAATATGTGTGTGTGTGTGTGTGTGCGTGCGCGCACGCGCATTGTGTGTATTGGTTGAGAAATTTATGTTGAAGTAAAATGTTCAGTCAGTTTGATTATAGTCGTGCGCACAGCACATGTAGTTCTGTTGTGTAGTAGTATGTGTTATGCTTTATTCAGCCTTATGGCACGCTTGCACACTTAGGCATATTTCAGTTTTACACGATGTGTGGGATTTAGTATGCATGTATGCATGTGTTCCTGTGATTATGAGAGTGCCTACACGATGGTGTATTTGTGTGAACACACACACAAAAATGTTTTTCAATAGAAACAAAAAAGCAGATGAGGGGGGGGGGGGGACGACCGAGGGTTCCAGACCCCCTCTTTCTTAAAAATAATAAAACAGAGCGAAGAATAAGCGCATATGCACGCACACACACACCCATGCATGCATGCACTCACACACATGATTTTATCCAGTATTATAACTACATGTGCATTGCAAACTAAAACAAAGGTGTCTGAAGTGCAAGTGTTGCCAATAAAATTTTAAAGTACAAATGAAACTATCGCTAATGGATACAACTTAAACAATAAAATAAAAATTAAAAAAATGCCAGTGCTGAGAATCGCCCCCCCCCCCCCCCCCCCCCGACACAAACCACAAAAACATACAACATGTCGTTCTGAGCCAGCTAAATTCCTAATACCTAGCACTCATCACACCACCAATAGGTGCTTAATGGTTCAAAACATGTTTCTAGGGGTATGAACACACCCTAAATTAGTCCTTTTTTTCAAGGTCAAATAACTCTATTAAGCTTACTCGGATTTAAATTGTTTTATGGGGAGCTGCATGCCCCCGGAGAGAAAAAAGGGTCTTGCTGCTCCATAAGGGAGATAAATCATACCTGTCTGTCAGTTTGTACAAAGATTTTGATTGCACCCACGTCTATTTGTGTGCAGAAAAATAATCTTGCACTGTATGTAGGTCACTTCTAACATGATGAAAAATCAAGATCAGAAGCACTCAAAAACAAGACTAACTGTTCGGCAGAAATAATACTAATAATCATAACCGTAACATTTATATATCGCGCACTCTAGACTAAATGTGGAGCATATTTGCTTATGGCAGGGGCTTGTTGTGTGTTCTTCCTTATGTTTATGTGTTCAAGCCTCGTCACGCGAGATATATAGAAAAAGCCGGAAGTTTTATATATTTCCCATGATCCTTCAAATATACAACAAACAAACAAACAAACAAACAACTACAGACTCTAAACGCTTTACAAGTGACACTTAAACGATTCACAAGAAACAAACCAAAACTACTGGAAACATCCCCCCTATGCTTCATTTATCAACATAGACAAACAAGAAAACAGCAAACAGCATATGATAGCAAAAGGATCAACAAAAGAGCAAAAAGAGGCTACAAAAACAGCAAAGAATCGCAAATTCACAACCCAAAAAATCAATACTTCCCTCGACAGTCCATGCGTAAAATGATAGATGTCGCTTGTTATCCTCGATAGCCAGCGGACAAACGGTTTGCGGAAAAACGTAACAAAAGGGTGTTTCTCAGTCACCGGTGTCTAATTATCAAGGCCGATTTGCGCTCACGTTAAACGTAGCGTTAGCCGTCGTGAAACGTCCCCCAGAAAACGCGCTCTGTAGTGTCGGGGGGGGGGGGGGGGGGGGGGGTTTGTGTGTGAGAATGAGGCCCCGGGCAGATTCGTATGATTAACGTATACACACACATTGCACGCTCGACAGAGACGAAGAGAGACGAGAAGTGAGAGGGGGTCTGAGAGTGAGAGAGAGGAGCGTGAGGCGAGAGACTTTATAGAGAGAGACTGAAAGTTCTTAAATAGATAGAGAAACGACCCTTGTTATAAAAATATATGAAGGGAACCGACGTTATGAAATCGATACGCGGAAATACGCTTCACATATACGCACACACACGTAAACAAAAAAAAAAAACCCACACACACACACACACACTCACTCAAATACACACACACACACATACACAACACAACATACACACACAACACACACACATTCAACCACACCACACACACACACACAACAAACCACACACCATACACACACACACACCATCACTACCACTCACCCCACCCAAAACAACAAAACATAATGAAACAAACTGTTGAATGAAGCCTCAACACTCTCTCTCTCTCTCTCTCTCTCTCTGCTCTATCGTCTCTCTCTCTCTCTCTGTCTCTCTCTGTGGGCAATGAGTTGGTGTGTTTTTCTTCTAATATTTTCTTCTTTGTTGTTGGCGAGATGTGAACAAGCGTTTATTGTGCTTATTCTTTTCCAACATTAAAAAAAGATTCGTTCGTTCGTTCGTCGTTCCTCTCGTTCTCTCTCCCAACAAAAGCTGACGCAGACAGGTCTCTCTAACATAACGCTGGGTCTCTCTGTGGCGGACGGGGTGGGTCGGGAATTATATCGATAAGCGTAATGTGGCTCTCGTAAAGGTCCTCTGAGTAGTCTCTGACTAGGTGGTGTTTTGACGCAGTCAGTCTGATCCGTTGAAAGATGTGTGGGACGGGATGGGTGGTTTATAATGGATAAAGTAATGTGGCTCAAATGTTGTGCTACAATATGACTAGCTCGGTATAGAGATATGATTTGAAAGATGGTACTGATCGGATTTGGCGAATTTCGAAATAGTAAGGAGTTCTAAAGTGAAACTGATGCGTCCGAAAAGGAAAATGACCTTTATCCCAATGCCCATGCCACCATATGCTTACTTCCTGGCCTTTTTTGCAGCCTGTTCAATAGGATATTGTGGTTTTGCCACGAATTAAGGATTCATGGTTATAGGAACCTTGGCTAAATGGTCACTGCTCTGTTCTCACTTTGACCTTAAACTTGCCCAATGTCAAGGTCACTAAGCTTCAAAATGTCCCCACTGGATGCCTTGGGTATTATTGATTTGGAATATATAAGGTTGCATGTGTGTACTACGAATACTACAAAGACAACAGCCATAGGTCAAAGTTCAAGGTCAAGATCAACAAGATACAAATGTGGACTCCAGGTATCAATCCTTGGCTGCGGGCTCTGGCGGTACCTATTAAAAGAATTTATGTGATTATATAGATCACATGACCTCTAATGATCGCCAGATCTACAGACCTACAAGTCGAAGGTCGGGGGTCATACTGACCAAGAATATATGTGGATATGTGGGTGTACGCCCTATGTGTTTGGGTCTATAGATTTTTTAATGACGGGTCAAAGTCCACTATTCAGAGACCACAGGTTCATACGGTGTGACCATTACATTGGTCAGTCTACTAATCTACCAAGCGTGACCTTTTTGACTGCAAAATGTTAAAAAAAATTTTAAAAAAGAATAAATCTGAGGTCAAGGTCAAAGGTCACAAGATACACTACCCAATATTATGACGGCCCTTAAGCCATATATCCACATACAAGTTTTCAAAAATGTATCTCCAACGACTTAAAACATTATGGCATCAGACCAAAGAATCAAGTTTCAATGTCTAATTTTCAAGGTCAAGGTCAGCGTGATTGTAACTTAGCCAATGATGTCTTTTTGTCTTGGTAATACATCATACTCCAACATATGAAGCGACTTTGTTCAGCAGCTGCTTGGGACAGACAGACAAACACAGGACAAGAAAGAACAAAATTCAATAGATCGCACCAAACATCTCCTATCCCACAATAGTGGGCAAAGGACAAATAAATCATCTTGCAAGACACTGTGGAGACGGTCAGCAGGGTCTGGAGTACAAACATTCAAAAGATGTTTTTGTTCTAGTAGACATGCAAACCGCTTATGTTGGAATATGTATGGAACAAGGAACTGTGATTTGGTGCAGTGGTACTAATCTAAGGTACTTTTTAGCACCAGGGCTATATTGTTGTGTGTGTGAGTTACAGTTTTTGTTTATTTTTCCACAACCTGTTAACATTTTCTTATCTTTAGTTCATGCTGACTACCCTGCTACCAGTTTCTTTGCTCGTCGGTCCAGTAGTTTTAGGAATATTGTCATGTTAGTGTCAGTTGTGTTGAAATTTGACTATTGGACAAAGGCGAAAATTAGCGTTTTTTAAGCCCATTTTTTTGCACCTCTGTATATTTCTAAACGGCACATTTTGATTACTCAGAAAAAAAAATTAGCATGTCGTATATGTTACCTACTATTACAAAAGACAAGCTTCAACTTTTAAAAGTAATTAATGTTTGAGATATGCGACTTCAAAAACAGACAGGAGCCGTTTTTGCACTTTTCCAAAATATCGCAAAAATATTTGAAATTTTATTAAGCAATTATTTTATAAACTAATTGTAGATGGGGATGTAACGTGAAGGATTATTTTGTGCATGTGAGTTTTCTATTACGGAAGGTTTGGTTTGATGAATGATGGCGGTTGGTTTTTGGGCTACCCTGATTTTGATGGTGTGACCCGGTTTTTGTGAGATATACTCTGGACAATAGAAACTACAAACTAACTCTTTTACGAAAGTGATGACTTGGTACAAAAATAGACACCACAGGAGCGGTTCAACATTCACCTTAATATTAATTCGTATTGTTTTTTTTTTAAAACATTAGTCGTATAAAAGTTACGAAAGAGAAACTCTGAAATAAAGTTACTGGTCATTTTGCATTTTGTTGTGTGTTTGATAGAAGAGAGCCTTCTCAGGCTTTTCCCTCCTCTTCACGGAAGTAGTCTTCTCTCGGTCTGCGTTGTAGTGTGTGGTATTTAACTGGGTTAAACATGGTGGTTGTTTGTGCATATGTATGACCCTCTCTGTCTATGTTGCGCGCACGCACGTGTAAATGTATGTGTGTAGGTGGGGATCGCACTTTTCCTCACGACAGGAGGCAAGCGTGGTTGTGGACGGCGCCATGTCCATACGGTTCCATGAGTCTGCTTTTCCTGTAGAGCAACCACAGTCACTTCGACTATTCTGTCGCTGTAACTTAGGGGAATCTGCGGAAATCCCACTGAGGTACTACTGAGAAGAAGAACCAAAATGGACAGTAGAAGAAAGAGGACAGAAAGCCTGGCCCAGCAGCCGGTTCAGCTAATCAGGACCCCTAACGGTGATGACGCGCCAAGCGGAGAATTACCCAGCCAGGCCAGGTCCCGCTAATCGGGCCCAAAGTGATGCCGCGTCACCCCCTCTGGGAAAAAAGAGGGAGAAGGGGAAAGAAACAAAAAAGGAGAGAGAGAGAGTCGGATACTCAGGATCAGTGTTGGGCCCAGACCTTCGCTCTACTCTACATAAATTATCTTCCCGAAATCTTCGTCAACCTCCAGGCTCTTCACAGACGACATCCTGTGCCACAAAACTGTGGAGTCTCAGAAGCATCGCGCTACCCTCCACCAGTTTACTGTTACGCGCACAATTTATGCGTCCCGTGAGGAGCGTTGTACCCGTAGCATGGAGAATGTGAAGATACGGGCCACGTACCACCGAGCACCTCTGCCTAGTAGGGGAAAAGAGGGGTAAAAAGCGCATCCTAACCGGGGTAAGAACCCATGGGCGGGTAAGAAGACCCACCCCAATTTCTCATGAATGAAGCAATTTCAGTTACATTTTGTCCCATGTTCCTTTGCCCGTCTTTAAAATACCTCATCTTTTAAGTTTCATGATGTTGTGGTAATAATTATGAGTTTTTGATATTTGTTTGACGTTCTTTTTTTTTTTTTTCATTTTCTGTCCTTGGAAAAGTTAATAAAAAAC
>JAGGCT020004072.1:156368-178514 GCA_017654935.2 Phymorhynchus buccinoides
CTGCTTCACCGCCCTCTCTCCGCCTCCCTTTCTAGATCCGAACCCCCCGCCCCTCCCCCCCCCCCCCCCCCCCCCCCCCCCCCCCCCCTCCCCCCCCCCCCCCCCCCCCCCCCCCCCCCTCCCCCCCCCCCCCCCCCCCCCTCCCCCCCCCCCCCCCCCCCCCCCACCCCCCCCCCCCCCCCCCCCCCCCCCCCCCCCCCCCCCCCCCCCCCCCCCCCCCCCCCCCCCCCCCCCCCCCCCCCCCCCCCCGCACCCCACCGCCGAAAACTCAAAAGGTAACGCAAAGAACCATAACTCTGGAGAAACTCCAAGGTAACGCAAAGAACCATAACTCTGGGGAAAAAACCTCCAGGAATAACGCAAATAAACAATAACTCTGGAGAAAAACCTCCAGGGTAACAACAAAGAACCGTAATCGGGGAAAGTCAGGTAACGCCAAGAACAATAACTATGGAGAACTCTAGGGGAAACGCAAAGAACAACAACTTTGGATAAATCTAGGTACGCAAAAAGAGCAACAACGCTGTGAAACTCTAGGGAAAACTCAAAGGAACAACTCTGGAGAAAACTCTAGGGAAAGCAAAAAAACATAAAACCTCTGGAGAAAACTCTAGGGTAACGCAACGAACAATAACTTCTGGAGAAACTCTAGGTAACGCAAAGAAACAACAAACTATGGAGAAACTCCAGGGTAACGCAAAGAAAACAATAAAGACTCTGGAGAAACTCTAGGGTAACGCATAAGAACAACAACTCTGGAGAAACTCTAGGGTAACGCAAAGAACAACAACTCTGGAGAAAACTTAGGGAACGCAAAGAAAAACAAACTATGGAGGAAACTCTAGTGAAACGCAAAGAACCACTTTGGGAGAAACTCTAGCAGTAACGTAAAAACCCCCAATAACTCTGGAGAAACTCTAGGGTTAGCGCAAAGAACAACTCTGGAGAAAACTCTAGGAAACGCAAAGCAACAACAATCTGGGAGAAAACTCTAGGGTAAACGCAAAGAACAACAACTCTGGAGAAACTCTAGGGTTAACGCAAAGAACAACAACTCTGGAGAAACTCTAGGGTAACGCAAAGAAAAATAACTCTGGAGAAACTCTATGGTAAACGCAAAGAAACAACTTTGGCGAAACTCTAGGAGAACGCAAAGAACACCAACCTCTGGAGAAACTCACAGAAACAATTAAACTCCAGGGAAACGCTAGGTAAACGCAAGAAACAACAACTTTGGATAAACTCTAGGGTACACGCAAACAACAACAAACTCTGGAGAAACTCTAGAGTAACGAAAGAACAACAACTTTGGAGAAACTCTAGGGGGTTAACGCAAAGAACAACAACTTTGGAGAAACTCATAGGGAACGCAAAAACAACAACTCTGGAGAAGAAACTCACAGAACAATAAACTCCAGGGAACCGCCTTAGGGTACGCAAAGAAACAACAACTGGAGATGCTGTGCTGTCCTGTAATAGGCATACGGGCGTAGAAGGTGTAGTAGTAGTAATTTTGGAATTTACGTGCCTCTCGACTGGGAAGGCACCATATTGGGACATTTGTGAGTGTAAAAAAATATATAAGACAATACAAAACGAAAGAGACAAGTACAAGGACAAGACCATAAATATAAAGAACAAGGCCGAGAGAGTGACGAGAATTCTAAAAGCGCAAGTTAGATTAAATAATGGCGAGAGATCCTGGTATTAAAAATTATAAAATATAGTTGTTAGTGTATTTAACTTGATATAATACAAAATATGAGTGTATAAATTGAGAAAATTAAAATTTCGTAGTCGGCATAGACACATAACCCTCCTTGTTGTATAAAATTCCAGGGCTACTTGTGTTAAAAAATTATAAAACTTTATTTTATTGATAAAAAACCTATTAGAGCCTTATTTAATTTTAAAAGATATATGTACAGATATGAATTATATTACAGTGTTTACATAATTGTATATCTAATTACAAGAATTAAGAATCTATATACTTGGGGATGATGGGAAGGGGGGGGGCCAAAAACCCGTGGGTCCTCAACCATTCAAGGGAACCGCACCCGCCGCCGGAGGATCCGCGAGAAATCCTCGCAGTCAAACCAGCGACGGGAAAACCTCCGCGAGAGGGGGACTCCAATCGGGGTATTTACTTAAAATGATCCCACTTAAAGTAATATTGTACACACCTTTGATGTACAAATATCATAAGTAGGGCACCCATGTTCTATGCTATTAATGTTTTAGGAATAGTTATATTATATTTAAAATGTGGAATTAAAAGACGGAGGATCAAGTAAACCCTGTCCTGCAAATGGGGTGGAGACAACTTATTTTTATAACGTAAAGATAGTGATTAAAAATAAGTTAAAATATATGTTATTGTTAATAAGTTAAACATATGTTGGGTGAACGTAGGCAAAGCCTACAGGACGGGTATCACTATGTAGGATTAAATGTTGCTATTAAAATTTCTCGTATAATCTTTTTATGTTAAGTGGTGATAATGCTTTGAGATATAATTAATCAATTAAAAGGCCGATTGGAGTAGCCGCGCGTGTGAAAAAGAGAGGTTCGCGACAGAGATCCCCGACCGTAGTAGAATGTGGGTCTGTTACTTCCTCTCGACCCGGGAAGGCACATATGGGACATGTGTATTAGTGGGTATGGTTGAAAAAAAAAGAAAAAAAAAAGGGACTCACTGAACGAATATTAGCAAGAAACATGGACAACACATATAATGTGGAGGGGGTATTTACTTGTTGGCAAGTTGAGAGTGTTATAGGATAAGATGGGGAACGAAGTTCGAGTAAGGAAAAATTGAGGAACCGGGAGTTCGTGTGATTATAAACACATTTCGAATTTATATAAGAAGTCATATAAAATTCATCTTTCAGTTATCTAGAATTTTACACCTCGCGGCCTGGGAAGGTACATATGGGACATTGTTAGTTGTAAAATAAACAAAGGACAATAACATGAACAGTAAGAGGAGCTGTACAAAAACAAAGACAAAACATAAAAAGGTTTTGGGGAAGGATTTCTAAAAGCGCAAGTTTTTCGTGTATAGTGAGGAATATCCTGTTAAAAATTATAAAATTAGTTGGTGAGATCTTTAGATGTTTGTTAAATAACTATGTGTGTATAAGATATTGTTTTTAAATTCATTTGTTGTCTGGCCCGAGTACAACTCTCCCTGTTGTATTAAAATTTCAAGGCTACTGTGTTAAAAATTTCAATTTTTATATTTATTAATAAAAACCAATTTTGGCCGTTAAATATTTGTTTAAAATTATATTTACAAATATATATTTGTTATTTACAGTAAATATATATTTTATTTTTATGTACAAAATTGGAGACTATATACATCTATTTTATTAAAAATGCCGAGGGAGAGAACTCCTACTACGGCAATATATAATCTAAAAAAAGAAAACTTTGTATTCAAAAAGAAAGGGGGATGTCTAATAATTCGGCCGGGATCTGTGAAAGGAAAGGGGAGGGAAAAGAGGGGGAACCCGGAGGGCCTCAACACACCGAGTTGAGGCGGGCCAGCCGAGGGAGGTATACGCGAGCCATCCTCGCGTCATCAACCCACGGCGGGCCCGCCCCATCAAGGGGGTGGTCATCTCACGGGTTTTGGGAGGGGGGAAGGTGGAGGGGACAGTTACCCGGGGGACCCTCCCAAACTGGGGGAGCCGCCCCCGCCGCCGGGGAACATGCGAGACAAACTCGCGTCCACCACAAGCGACGGGTGCACCTCCCCAAGTGGGGGGCCCCAACTTCGGGCAAAGTTATTTTTAAAAGATCCCAGCTGAGTATTCTATTTACACACAAACATATATAGACATGTCTATTCGGCGAAGAGGGCACCATGATTTATTTTATGTTTTATAATATTGTTAAAATATATTTAAAAAGGGTTAATTATTAACCCGCTCCTAAAGTGGGGGGAGACAACCTCTGTGTCTTAATTAAAATATAATGATAAAAGTAAGTTAAAAGTATTTTGTTGTATGTTAAAAGTTGTTATTAAAATTAATGTGTTTCACTTTATATGGATTTATTAGAGTATGATGTAATATATTTATTGATTAAAAAAGATAGTACGGAACATACGCGCGGAAGACGGACAGCATCACGGGGAGAACGTCCCTGACCGGCAATGATCTGTATTGTAGTTATGGTTAAATATTTTTATATAAAAGATTTAGTATGTGAATATTAAGAGGAAGTTTCTTAATATCTGGGTGACTAGAGAAGGCGGTCACGCAGATTGTGTGTGTGTGTTAATAGTGAGCATGATTTCCCGAGGGGGGGGTAGCTACAAAGACCCTCCCGCCTTCGTTGTCATGATGTTACTAAAGATTTAAGAACTAAGTTATATTAGGATTGGATTGTGTTTTGGCGTGGGAGCCCGAGTAAGACATGTTCTTATTTATCTAATATTAATAAAATAATAACAATAAAGATGATGGTGGGGGGGGCGGGGTGTGGTTAGGGATTCTTACATGGGATGGGCGGGGGGAGGGAGGGAGAGGGACCCCTCCTCCCCGCCCCTCGCAGAGGGAAGGCGTCGCTTTTGTGGACAATGCACCGAAGTGCGGGAGGTCCACAACGCAGAGCGTCACGACTACCGTGACCGCCCGGGGGGGCGCCCCGAGCGCCCACTGACATGGAGAGGGTATTTAAAAAAGGGTGGACCCCAAAAAGGGTCACTTCAGCCTAACCGGCACATGTGTAAATAAAAAGGACATACATAAATTGGGGAAGGGGACGGGAGTTGTGAGTGGGCGCGCGGCCCGCCAACCGGAGGGGCCCCACCCCCACCAGAAAAAGTTTGGAAATACTAAATGTTAATTTAATTAGTTATGTGAATATATAAGTGAAGGACTCCCTTCGGTTAGGGACGTTGACACACGGGTGCGACGCCAATAGGGGCGACCACCCGGGGGTGTCCCAGGCCGGCAAGAAATAATAATTGTCACCAGCCTGGGGCACCCAGCGAGAGTCCCCCCCCCCCCTCTTCCCAAAAGAAAGGGGAGAGGGGACAATGCTCAACAACTACCAAAGACACTGTGCACGGTTCGCACCAGCGCCCTCCTCCGAAATGAGTGGAGAAAGGGGGCCAATCCGACCCGCGCACAGCGTCCCTTTTTTAAGTTATGAAATGAAAATTATAATCCAAAAAATTTATTGATTATTAATGTTACTCGATCCACCGACGAACAGTTTGCATTGGGACGCCGAATAAAAAAAAAGGCGAGGCGAAAATGGTGTTTACGTCCTCTCGGTCTGAAACAGAAACATATGGGACATTTGTAAATACAATTATGGTGGGAACAATACTGGAGGCCAATGCCCGGAGGCAGTACGAAACCCAGTAAAGTCCCGATTTTTTTTATTAATAAAGATAGCTGTAGGATTCTATAAAAAAAAAAAAAGGGCCGTAGAATTTTTGGTGTTTTACGTTCTCTCGACCGGGAAGGAACTATATGGGACATGTGTATTAGTAGGGTATGTGAAAAATAAAGAAAAACAAACATTTAACGAGACATACAAGGACAAGACGTAAACATTACATATAATTGGGAGGAGGGGGTGGAATTCTCTGTGTGCGCAAGTTAAAATGTTCTTTTGAGAAGATTGGGAAACCGAGTTCGTGTTAAAACAGATTATGAATCGTGATTCTTAATAAAAGAATCTATGTGTGTGTAAAATGTTGTATTTTTTTTTAAAAAGCTTGTATATCATGTCTGACCCAAACCGACGAGTTTCTGTACATTAAAATTCCAGGGCTACTGGATTTAAAAGTCGAGAAATATCTTTATTTTATTATTAAAAGCCTAATGTGGCCCATAGTTATTTTAAAAATTTATATTTACAAATATTTATTACATTCATTTACAAAAAATTTATGACTTGGAGTTTCAAGTCAAAGGGCAAGGCCCATAAAGTAATAAAGTTTAAAATATCCTACTGGGGGAGAGAACTCTCTCCTCAGTGACTTCCCTGTAAACAAAAGCAGGGGAAATATATACATCGCGGATAGTATTTTTATTAAAAACCGTGAAGATCTGTGTTTATACATTTATTTACATAAAGTTCTGGGAACAACAAAAGGGGGGGAGGGGGGGAGGGAGGGACTTCGGAGGGTCTCAGCACACAGTGGGGGGCGGGACAAACGGGGGGAGCGATACGCAGGCCATCCCTGCGTCAGCAGCCCCACCGCAGGCCCACCCCAACACAGGGGAGACCAGCTCGACGAAGTAAAATAAGAATAAAAAAGGTTCCCAGAACATGGGGATTTAGGCCGTGATATTATTTAAATTTTATTATATCATTCATACAACATTCGTTCAATTATTATTATTTTGGATTTTTGCGACAATCGCGCAACCAGAAAGGGAGACTACCCGGTTGGTGGTGAGTGGGGAAACCACGTTTAAAATTTGTAAAATTGCTTGTTATAAAATGTGAATTCTGTTTAAAATATGTTCGGAGGATAAGATATTTATGGTTAAAATGTTGTTCATAAAATATATAAAAGTCATCTTGGGACAGGTATGAGCTGTGTTGGACCCCGGCAGGCAATCGGCGACCGTGGTGCATCTTAAAAGTAGTAGAGGGGTGTATGTTTGCTTTGGTCCTCTTCGTTAAGCGAGAGGACCAATGAAAAGCGTTGTAAATTTTGACAGTGAAGTACTACACGAATATTCGCGATAAGAGGCGATAGCTAGTTTATGAAAAACAACAAGCTGAGAGAAAACAACCTCTCCCATCCCCTCCCATTGCTCTTGACACATTTTGGAGACAAGATTCTCATCCTAAAGTAACTGAAAATCCAAAAACCTATGCCTCAGTCCTCAAGCGAACTAATCAAAAAGTCATAGAAAACAAAAACAACCCTAACCAAATTTCTAGAAAAGAACAAACAAACTCAGAGGAGACTGTCATCACCCCCTCAAACTCAATTCAAAAAGAAACCATTCGTGATGTCAAACAATCACTTCTAAAAGCCCAATCTGTTCTCCAGAAAAAAGAACAAGATAAGAAATTTGAAAAAAGTGTAGCGGAAGAAGTTGCAAGACAACTAAATGGAATCCAAACACAAATTCAAAAACAAATCCAGGACTTATCAGATAACTTGACAAAACATATGGAACGAATGACAATGACAACAAACAAACCAAATGACACAGGATCACTAATTCAAAGCTCAAAATCCACTCAGAGTAGCCCCAGTTCAAAGGCTCAGTCCTTAGACGAAAAACAGCTGACAAATTTCCTGATAGGCTTTGAAAAAGCTAGAGAAACAGCTAAACCCCAACTCATTATTGAAAGTCTGACATTACTGTTCCCACTAGTAGGGCAAAAGACTCCAATTCCAATCAATAGAGGCGGAACACTATGGAACATGGTAGAAAAAATGTGTGGCATTTCGAGCAACCCAGCTAGGAAATCGAAGTCACTGTCGGGTGTTCCCCCTCCGGCTGGAGGGGGATCACTCCATTCTTAAACAAACTTTTAACCATATTTTAACCTCATATTTGTATATAACTCTCTCCACAAGACAATACAATGGAAGGACTCAACCTATTACAATGGAACGCACGTTCACTTAAGAAAAATCTAGATCATCTAATTGATTTCCTAGCCACTTCTACTTTTCAATACCACGTAATATTGATTCAATCTCCCAACGTTAAAAATCGTGATATCCCCAAAATAGAAGGATTTTACTTTCCCCCAGAGACTAGTAATCACGATGGGAAAATTCAAACACTTACTTATGTTAACCAAACTATTAAATATACTAAAATTTCCATCCCCTGTTCCAAATATTCCCCATATTCAATATAGTAACTCGATTCAAATTAAATTACATCAAAAACAAACAAACATAGTTAATGTGTATCTCCCTAAGGGCTACACATCAGACATCTCTAATGCTAACAAAGATTGGCTTTCTTCTCTAAACCATAAAGAATCTTGGATAATTGTAGGCGATTTCAACACTCATCACCCAACATGGGACCCTACTCAAATTAGAAACAGTACAGAAGGAAACATCCTATATAACGAAATACTAAACTCTAGACTCTCAATACTAAATGATGGCAGCACAACTCGCCTACTAACTCATATCAAAGAAAGATCCACAGCAATAGACTTAACTCTAGTAAGCCCCGAAATGCTTAATAACTATAGTTGGACGGTGAATACGGACCCTCTGGGTTCCGATCACTGCCCCATCACAGTAAAAATAAATCAAAGACCAGACACAATAGAAGCTAATAAACAACCTAAATTTAACTATGACAAAGCTAACTGGACCATGTTCCAAACCACTTTATTAAATACAGACACTGAAAAACTACAAAATAATGACATAGAAACTTATTATAATAACATACATACTGCTATATACAAAGCCAGCGAAATAGCCATCCCAATTATATTCCCATCAAATTCAAAAGGAGACACACACAATAAGCCATGGTGGAACGATGACTGCAGAGAATACGTGAAACGTAAAAATAAAGCCTGCTTTCAGTGCTATAAATGCCCATCAGAACCTAACTTATTACAGAAACAACAATCTGAAAAAGAATGTGATCACACAATTCAAAAAGCTAAAAGAGACTATTTTACTAGTGAAACAGAACAAATAAACTTTAAAGACACCAGCAAAGTGTGGAAAAAGATCAAACAAATCAATAACGATTATCAACGTCCGGAAACCCCATTAACATTAAATGGACATACAACAAAAAACAATAAAGAAAAAGCAGATATGCTAGGCCACGTTTTTGCTCGGGTAGGTCAAACCCAACACCTCCCCAAGGCAGAACAAAAACGTAGAAAAGAAAAAGCTACTGCCCCTAATAAATCAATGGACAACACTGATTTCATAAATGCACCCATCACAATTTCTGAATTAATAAACGCCTTAAACTCTATCCGTAATGTTAACAAAGCCACAGGACCAGATTTAATCTCATATAGAATCTTGAGACAACTACCTAAATCTTTCCTACAAGCACTTCATCAGTTTTACTCCAAATGCTGGGAAGAGGGTATTATCCCTAAAGCCTGGAAACAGGCACAAATAGTCCCAATTCTTAAACCCAGTAAATCACCCAAAGATCCCAAAAGTTATAGGCCTATATCTTTAACCCCCCATATAGGTAAACTTTTTGAAAAAATCACCAACAATCGACTACAATACTTTTTGGAGAAGAACGATATTATCCCTAGATTCCAAGCTGGATTTCGTAAAAATCGTAGCTGTGCAGAACAAACTGCAAAACTAAGCTCTCACGTACGTAAAGCCTTGATTAAAAAACAAAAACTATTTGCTACATTCTTTGACATCAAAGGTGCCTACGACACAGTATGGCACGACAAATTATTATGTAAAATAGACAAAATAGGCATTCATGGCAATATGTACAATTTTATCAAAGAATTTTTAACAGATAGGGTAATTCAAGTAAAAGTGGGACAAGCCACTTCTGCTACCCACCTTTTAAATATGGGCGTGCCACAAGGCAGCATAATCGCGCCAGCCCTGTTTAACATTATGGTTCATGATATAGATAAACTTCCATTCAAAGATTGCGATCAATCAATGTATGCAGATGACGTCGCAATCTGGACTAAAGTTAATAACAGAGAAAAGAAAACAAACTATAAAGAATCTCTTAAAAAACATCAAAGAAATACTGACCTTGTTACATTTTACATGTTTATAAACGGCTTTTACTTGGCCCCCAACAAATGTGTATTTGTAGTGTTCTCAAGAACAAGAAACACTAAACTATCGGTTTTTATATATGACGATGAACTTAAACAATCAAGAACTGTAAAATTTTTAGGAGTTATTTTTAATGAAAACTTATCCTGGAACGAACACATACAACATTTAGCAAAAAAATCCTATTTTGCTCTACATATCATTAAAAAACTAACTACTCAGAAATGGGCGCAGGACCCTAAACTGCTTACTTATTTGGTACAAGCATTAGTAAGGAGCAGACTACTTTATGGATGTGAATCATTTTATACAGCCACAAAAACACAACTAAACATACTCGAAAAGATTGAAACTAGTGCCCTAAAAACAGCTCTGGGCATACCAAAATCGGCAGTAAATAACTTGGTCTATCGGGATATTGACTGGATTCCACTCCGTCATATCATAAAACTAAGATGTGCGAAACCTATTAACTAGAATTACTGCCATCTAATATCTACTCTAAGAACGAATTTAACAAACTGTTTGGTACCTCTGAATGGGGTATGCAATGGGAGTCTTTAAAAAACAAAGCCCCAAGAACTTATGATAGAACTAAACACATTGATGAATTCACTAAATCCTTATTCCAAAAAGCTGAAGTATCAATAAACCAGGTTAACATTAACCCCAAATGGAAAGTCCCACAATGGGAACTAGAAGAACCAAACTATGATAAGGACCTACATGGCATCCATTGTAAGGCCAAGGCCCCTCATCTGTTAACCTTAAAAGCCAAAGAAAAGATACATGGCTTACAACAACACTTGTTGGTGTACACAGATGGATCAAAACTATCCAACGACCAAATAGGCTGTGCTTTTTATATTCCATCATTAAAAATAACTAAAAGCTTTCAACTTAATAAGGAAATTTCCATTTTTAGCGCTGAACTCTGGGCTATTTTACAAGCCTGTATATTTTTAAATGAGTTACCAAGATCACTAATTAGCGCTTACATACTAACTGATTCCCTGTCCTCAATTCAAGCCATCCAGAATAAAACTAATAATCGCCAATCTATAATACAAGAAATTCTACACATAATCCATCAAATAAAACTGAAAGGTACTGACGTTACTTTATCATGGATTCCTTCCCATAGTGATATTTCAGGAAATGACAGAGCCGACTGGGCGGCCAAAAAAGCGGCTAACGGTCAGCTAGGTCTTAAACAAGATATTGGACTATCCATCTCCGAAATTAAAAACGTACTTAAAAGAACAATTAAACAAGTATGGATTTTAGAACTCCATAAGTATGCCCAAAAACACTCCTGGGATAACGAGGTAGTTAAAGGGGGCTTGTTTTTACAAGTCCCACACTATCTATCAGCTTTAATTTTTCGACTCCGAACCCAATCTTACCTTTGTAAATATACCACTATTTTTTGTACCTGTGGAGAAAATCTCTCCCTAAAACACCTAATTAACTGTGATAAACATCAAAATCAGTTCGGTACCATCAAGAGTATTCTCGAGTCGGACAATATCCCATTTAACGAAAATACCATAATAAATAAAGGACCTAGAGATTGGTCCACCCTCATCTTATTTGTAAAAACCCTACATCAATCCGAGTTAGGACATTTCTTTTAAACTTTTATCTCTGTTTTTATAAATAAGTATTTTAAAATGTAAATTTAGGACCGACTCAGGTCCTCCTCTTTTAAAACAATGTATATAGGGATCCTGATACGGAACCATGTTACGTAGGCATCCAAAATCGGATCATTTTATTAATAAAAAACTATGTAAATATTTTAACAAACTAAAGGCCTATTTTCGATTTTTATCTAAATGTTATCTTTTAACCGTGGCCCTGGAAATTTTAACCCGGAGGGAGCAAGCGCTTAACTCACTTTAACATCGGAGGCATAGTATAAAACTAAGACTTATTGACGAAATAAAAATAACATCTCGATAAAAAATTTCTCTAAGTCTCGTCCCATTAACTTTTAACTTTAAATTTTATTTATAGGATTCTCTCTTTTTTACACAAAAATCTTGAAATAATGTCCCATATGGGCTTTTTAAGTCAAAGAGGACGTAAAAACAGAAAACGCAGCTAGTTTATATCTTTTGCATTTGCCAGGACCAATGAAAACGCTTTAAGGTTTGCCGTGCTTGGCTCTATAGGTTGTTGATGGTTATAAGGCAGAGACTTACAATTTTTAACGTATTGTTTTATTTTAAGTACTGTGTTCACCTGCAGAGTCCCGAGGGGGGAGGGCTACAAAATCCCCCCCGCCCTCGATATCATACAGGTGGACATTATGTTATTATATTATGTTTAAATATATGAGTGTTGGCATGGGAGCCCGAGCACAAGTAAGAGTGGGATAGAGTGGTGGTGAGAGAGGTTAACGATTCTTTCTTGACTGGGGCAGGGGGAGGGAGGGAGAGGGACCCCTCCTCCCCACCCCAACAGAGGAAAGGCGCCGTGTTACAGAGGTCCTGCACGAAGGCGGGGGGACCCCGGGCGCCTGGCACAACGGCCTGACGCAACGCTGTGGCGTGACGGCTACGAAGGAAACCCCCGGAGTCCGGACCGCGCACCCATCCACCGGGGGAGGTGAGTAAAAATGATGTGCTCAAAAGAGCCAGCACTCGTGGAAGTAATGCGTGCTGTTTATTAAAAAGGGGGAAGTGGGGGGTATAAGGGAGGTGGAGGGTGGTCAGGTTCGCGGGCCGCTGTCCGGGGGAACCCCTCCCTCACCAGTGTAAAGAGTTTGAGTTGGGTTGAATTGTTAGGTTGTTTTATATGTTTTAGTTAAATTTAGAATAAGTGGCCAGAACAGAGGCGTTTTTGATTGCCTCCCCGAACCATACCAGGGGGGACCATTCCTGTGGGCCTCTAGATAAAATGGAGTCTTGAGTAAACGGAATATTTAGAAGATTTTAGTTTATCTAAGAAAGATTGTGTAGTTGGTTTTGGATGTAGGTCACAGGAAGGTGTGAAAAGGTGTTCAAGGTCTACGGGTGTTATTACAGATGCAGGGCAGTGTCCTTATATTTACAAAAGTAAGATCTGGTTCTTAGCCGGAAAGAGAATTTAGGCTGTGATTGTATTTTATGTGGGGATTGACAGAGAACAGTCCCCCCTGGACAATTTTGGGGTTCCCAGGGTAGTGGGATTTGGCGTATGATTCCAATTCTTTTGCCCACTCCTGGGAGGTTGCTTTTTTTAACAGGGTCTTGGTTTCTCTAACAGAGAGTTTAATAGAAATGATGTTGCCGGAAATGACCTAGGGCGGCCGAATTTGGCGTCTTTGTCAACTAGGCCATTACCGGTTAGACCGCAGTGGGACGGGATCCACACTATAAGAACCTGAGTACCTCTAAGGATGTAGGAGATGGGTAAGATGTAAGATTGTCGTTTTTAATTTCTTGCTCTGGTTGTGATTGTTTGCCTTGTAAAGCTTTGATTGAAGAGAGAGAGTCAGTAAATATGACAATCTGGAATGGGGATATTGGTAGATTATTAATGAAGGCCAGTGCTTCAAGGATGGCCCAAAGTTCGGCAGAAAAGATAGAAATATTGTTGTTAAGTTGAAAAGATTTTGATATTTTGAGACTTGGAATATTAAAGGCGCACCCTATTTTGTTGTAGTTTATAAGGGAGCCGTCTGTATATATTGATAGGTAATGTTTGAGATCATATATTTTCTGTTTGGCTGCAGCTGTAAGACGATTAGGATCAAGTTCTTTGTTATAAAGGTGGTGAAGATTGATATCTAGGTCGGGTGGATCCCAGTCCCACTGCGGGGGTCTGTGCTGAGGGAAAGCTGCGATTTTACTAAAGGAGATATCTGCTTTATTCATACTGATCTTGTGTAAAATCATAAATATTAAGAAATTGACACAGTAAAAGTTTAGACGTAGCGAATTATGGGTCGGAAAATGATGTCATAAATTCATCTTCTGTGTCCTAATTTTAGTAGCGTAAAGGCGGGTTAGAAGTGAGGCGCAATTAAGTTTAATTAGGTGAGGTAGTGGGATCCAATCGATGTCCCTATAAATCAGCGATGTTATTGCGAATTTTGGGAGGCCCAGGGCAGTCTTTAGTGCCTTAATTTCAAAGCGTTGAAGGGTTTTAAGGTTTACTTTTAGACAGGGAGTAAAAGGCTTCCATGCCATATGTTAATCTACTGCCCTTACTTATGTTCTCTACTAAGTATGTTAAAAATTTGGGGTCTTTAGCCCATGGCTGTCTTGCAATGATTTTTATAAAGTTTAGTGCTTTGTGTGCTTTCTGAGTCAGATAATTGATGTGGTTGTTCCAGGATAAATTGAATGTTAAAAGGACCCCAAGAAATCTAACTGATTGTACAAGTAGTTTAGGGGTGTTGTCAATTTTCATAGTGAGGTCAAGGACCTTAGTGCCCTTGAAAAGATAATAAAATCACATTTCTGGGGGGCTACTGTAAAACCGTTGCTGTGTAGATAGTCTGTTATTTTGTTTGTGTTGGTTTGGTGGATAAGGAGGTGGGGGTCTAAGCTGTGGTACTTTCCCACTTTGGTCTGGGTGTTGATAGACCAAATCTCCCCCCCCCCCCCCCCCCCCCCGATGTCATCGGCGTACATTGAGATCTTACAGTTTGTCGTTTTAGTTATTTTAAAACAAAAAATTATACAACAAAAAAAATATCGTGGACCATGATGTTAAATAGGATGGGGGCTATGATGCTGCCCTGGGGCACTCCCATGTCAAGGTGGTGGGACATCGACAGGGATTGGCCCACCCTCACTCTTAGGCTCCGGTTATGTAGAAAAGAAAGTATAAAGTTAAATGTGTTACCCTCAATACCGAGGCTGCTGAGTTTGTCAAGGAGTTTCCCATGCCAGACGGAGTCATAGGCCCCTTTTATATCAAAAAAGGTGGCAAAGACTTTCCTGCGTCTAGCTAATGCTTTTCTGACATGGGAGGTAAGTCTAACGACTTGTTCCATACAGTTTCTGTGACGGCGAAAGCACCTGCCTGAAAGTTGGGGATGATGTTATTTTTATCTAGGAAATATTCTAGTCTATGTTTTTACGATACGCTCGTATATTTTGCCCAAGTGAGGGGTGAGGGAGATGGGGCGGTAGCTCTTTGGGATCCCTTGCCGGTTTTCCTGGCTTCAGGATCCCTACCACCTGTGCCTCCTTCCATGCCTGAGGCACGGTTCCCCCCTCCCAACACTTGGAATAAAAATCGTGTAAGATCGTTATGAAAAGATTGGGGAAGTTGTTTTATTAGTTTTGTAGGAGATAGGGTCTTCTCCTGTAGCTTTACTAGTTTTTTTTTATTGCGTTAATAGATGCAGCAATCTCGGTAATTTTCAGAGGGGCATTAATGAAATGTGAGTTATCATCAGATTTGGTATGGTGGGGGGTGGCTTTGTCGTTTGATTTTGTCTTTAGTAGGAAGGAATTTGGTTTGACTGGCCTGGGCAAATGTTTCTGCCAGGGTATTGGCTGTATCGTAATTATTGGTAGTGAGTATATTATTTCTAAGGACTCTGGGCTCCCATACCTTGTCTTTAGCGTTCATTTTTCTTAGTTTTTTTCCAAGCTTTAGCAAGGTCTTTGTAGTGGGTTATATCCTGGTTGTTAAAATGTTCCCTTTTTGCTTCGTTAATTGTGTCATCACAGTAAGTCTCTGCCTCGAGCTTTAATATGTGATTTGGGAGAGAGTCAAAACGATTGCAGGCCTTCTTCTCGGCCTGCACTGCCTGTCTTACCCTCTCATTCCACCAAGGCTTTGCTCTAGGTTTACTGTTATCGTACAGGGGAAGAGCAGGAATTGCCCTATCACTGGCTTGTATAATGGTTTTCCTAATATTATCATAATAAGTCTCTAAGTTATTGTGTGAAATATTATTAACTGTATCTTTATTTAGAAGTGATCGAAAAAGGTGCCAATTGGCTTTATCAAAGTTATAATTATGGTGTTGTTTTTGTGTATTTTTTGTTTCTTCATGTGGGACGTTGAACTTCAATGGAAATCGGTTTATGATCGGAAAATAAAGTATCGGAAAAGGGATACCACTCGTGACTAACTACAAGGTTGGGAGCCACTAGGCGACAAATCAATGGCGGTGGGTTTATGTTTGGTGCATGTAAGGGAATCTAGTGGAAGAGCCATCGTCATGAGGTATACTAGTTTCGAGAAATTATTGATCTCATAAATCGTCGGGGATACCCCAGGATCGGGTTGGGTGAAGGCCTCAGGCGGGTGGTGGGCATTGAAGGCCCCACCACGACCCGGAGAGATTAGTTTAGGACGTGCGCGCGCCCCGACAAGTGGCCTGGCGCTAGCTTTTGGCCCATCACGTTTTTTCGCAATTTGGTTGTGCCGTGCTTTGCTGCAGGTATTTGAGTCACCCGTTCTCTTTCTCCTGCTATGGGGGGATGGTACTGGGGTGTGTTATTTATGTGTTGTTGTTCTGCCGTGCTGTATATACTTCTTCTCTCATTTTCCATCAGCGGCCACATAATCCCACAACTACTTTCCACCACTTACCCCGCATCGACACCACTTTCCAAGGTGACGTATGTATCACAACGGCCTCTCACGGGTGTACGACCCTTATAATGAGTTGCAACCAGAAAGCATTGAAAATCGTCGCCATCACCCTACCTCTTCCGTATCACCGGCCCCAGCTAGCGGCATCGGTATCCCTACAGTAGCACCTCAGTCTCCTAATTTCGCCCTCTGCCCAGATTTGACCCACAATATGTGAACCCACCACCAGCCTCTCGCACCTGACTGTGGCTCAACGTCAGGTATCCCACTTCTCCCCTTCCTCAACTGAGTCCAAAATGGCGAAGACCATACGCGACGCGAGTACGACAACAATGCCCTTTGCCACACAACGACAGTCGCATTGGACCCAAAAGAAGAAAATACTGGTAAGAGCGCAGACTTCGCCTCTTTTAACAAAAGAAGGGGGGTTACTACTAAAATGATACTATTTTTAGAATGTTGTTTATGTTTTGTGTTGTTGTGATTTCCGGGTGGACTGTGAGGACATCCTGCCCTTCCCCTCCTGGCTGCTAGCCCCTGGAAGTCCACAGGCTAGCTCGGCCAGTCTCATGAGACTACTGCCTGGACCCATTGAGATTGTTGTGGGGTCACAGGTGGATGGCAGGAGGGAAAAAAAACCAAAAAAAAACCCCCCAGAAGGTGGTTTTTTTCCCCTTCCAGGAGCAGAGTAGGTTTGTTTGATATCCTGGCCCTGGCAAACTGTTTCAGTATTTCAGACATGAACTGTTCTGCTGGGGATTTTCCATTGGGTTGTTGGGTATTGATGTCAGGGATGATGGGGCATTGGGCTTGGGCGGGTTCTGTGGGTTTGGGTGGTGGGGTGTTGTTTATCTGTTTGGTGTGTGATTTGAAGAGCTTGTCCATGTGGGTTGTGAGTCTATCCATCATTTTAGCTGTGTGCAGGTTGACTTTTTCTGTGATTATTTCGTCAAGGCGATTTTTGGGAGGCTTGTAGGGTGACCTGCTGTTTGGCCTTGGAGGCTTTGTTCTTGAGCCTTTCTTTTGGTGGGGCTTGAGAGTCTTCCCACGTACGGGTAAGCTTACTGTTGAGGAATTGGGACCCTGGGGGGGAGAGGGGTGGGGGGGAAGGTTGTGAAGGGGTCAGGTTTATATGGGGGTGCTGGGGGTGGGTTAGCGTGTTCTTGTAGGGGAGCTGGGATGTTTGGGTGTGTGGATTTGTGTTCTAGAGGAGGGACTTGTGCGTACGAGTTGGTTGCTTGTTGTTGTTTTGGTGGTTGTGAGGGCATACGCCATGAGGGGTCAATGATTGGGGGTGGTGACAGTGGGATTTGGTCACGTTGTTGTTTTTCTGTTTCTATAGCTATTTTAGCTCTGCGTGTGGCCTCAGCGTAAGTGATGAACACCTCTGCTCTTATCTTGTTGGCTTTAAGCCTGATTTGATATTGTGGGCAGCCATTGTAGGCTGCTGAGTGTGGGCCCCCGCAGTTCACGCACTTGGCCACAGGGGCCACGCAGTCTTTGGCTGCGTGACTGGGCCCGGCGCACTTGGTGCAGATGTTTTTGGTGGCACGGCATTGGTCGATGTTGTGACCTAGCCGTGCACACCGTCGACACCTCCTGACAGGGGCCACAAAGGGATGGACTACATACTCTGTGATGGAGATTTGAGTGAGTTTTGGAAGTATGGGTTTGTTGAACGTTATTTTTAGGGCCTTAGAGTCTGACCCGTCTCTGTTTTTCAATCGCATGATGGATTTAGCGTCTTGTATGTATGGAAGGAGGTCTTGGATGTTCTCACCGAGGGGTATGGGTTTAATGACCCCCTCAGTGGTGATGGATGGGATTGTACAAGTGATTGGAATCTTTGAGACTTCTGTTAGTTTAGAAAGTTTGTATTGTTGGTCTGTGGATTGGCATCCGATCAGCCACCGGCTGCCCGCCAGGGGTCTCTGGCTGATGATATTGCCTATCGCATTGCTCCACAGCTTCATCTGGGAAAGTGGGCCAAGACCACTAATGGTGGCTGGCCCCGTACCCATGTCCTGTACTATGACTGGGTACTTCACAAATGTGGGGGGTGGCAAGGTCTGGTTGTTGTTTCTTTGGGGGCGTGAAGGTATTCTGTTTGTTGTTTGTTGTTGTGGTTTGTTTTGAATGTGTGTAATGGACTCTAGGTCCGTGTCGTTAGTATGCATGATGCTGTCGTCATTCAGTGTTTCGACGCTGTTTGAGATTCTGACAGGAGTAGTTATCTCTCTGTCTTGGTCTCCTTGAGGTGAATGTGTCTCATGATCAGTGGGAGGGAGAGGGGTGGGGCCCTCACCCTCCATAGTCTTGAGCTCTTCTCTGGTTTTTTTTGTCTGTTTGAGTTGGGTAATGCTGATGTCAGGAATCTTGTTCTCTAAGCTTTTCCGTGTTTGGGTGTGAACAGTGCAAACATAAAAATGTCATTGGTGATGTCCCCTTTGGGGTGAGTACGGTAGTTTCTTGATGTTCGTTCCAGCGAGATGTCTGGGCTGGGGGATTGTGGGGTCTCCCTGACTGTATGGGATATCGGGGGTCCATAGCCCCCCTCTATTTTCTGGCGTTCGCTCATGTGTTTTTACGCAATAACAATCATTCAATAACAAAAAACATGGAAAAATCATAAGAGGTAAAGGTGAAAAAGGTTTATTAGAAAAAAAAAAATACACACAGAGTTGTAAAAAGGGTGCCAACACGAGCCGAGAGAACTACACTTAATTGCATGGCTGTAGGATAGAAAGGCTCCGAGAGTTTTAACCGGACTCAAGACTCTTGAGGTTTCTATTACTCATGCGTTTCAAAAGAAATAAAAAAAGGAGGAGAAGAGGGCCCCGTCTCGGGAGGAACTCGTGTGGTAAGGTGGTGGTTTCAGCTCTCGTCTTGGTAGGGTTGGTCCTTGTAAGAGGCAGTAGGATGTAGCGCAGTATAGGCCTAGGGCCTAGGGGTAGCCGCGTGAAGATTATCTTTTCCTGTAGTGGGGTGTGTAATGTCGTAGCTGTAGCCAGTCTTTTCAGGCCGTTCGTCTGTGAATTTCTGGCGTCGCTTTTCTTTGTCGATCCTCTTGTGCTCACGATGTGATCGCTTCGGCGGTTCGACTTGCAATGTTGAAAACGTCTGAGGAAACGCGTCTGAAAAAAAAAAAAAAAAAGTAGTCGTAGGTAATTTTGGAATTTTACGTCCTCTCGCCCGGGAAGGCAACATATGGACCAAAAAAAAAAAAAAAAAAAAAAAAAAAAAAAAAGGAGAGGAGAGAGAGAAAAATAGCAGATTACGCCTCTGAGCCAAAAGGAATATTTGAGGCATTTAATTTATAAAGATCCTAGAAAAAGAGGGATTTTAGGTTTGATAAGATGAAATTGAAGGAAAGAAGTTATTATTTTATTTTATCAGAGTTTATAAAGAATTTTTTTAATTTATTTTAATAGCGCAAGCTGAAGAATATAAAAATTTAAGTTTGTGATTAAAATATTTTAATTTTTAAAGATATTTAGTGTTTGCTTTTAAGTCTGGCAGATGAGGGGGAGGTTGATTAAAAACCCCAGGGCTACCAGTGTAAAAATTCATGCATTTTAGGCCAACTGAGCAAATGGATTAAAAAGAATCCGGTTTGTGCTCGGGACGAGCTTATATTAAATCTTGACAGGCGAAGCCTGTGTTCAAACTAATATACAGTTAAAAAACTTTAAAAAAGTTATGAAAAAAGTACAAGTCTATTTCTTTATTCCTTTTTGTATTATGTACATTTTTTTTTATATAAGGGCTCTCCTATTAGGTTTTGGTCCCTTGGGACCTAAACACAATAATAGTTACCTAGAAGGTTTTTAATATAAATTTATTTGCTACAAGATAACTACAAAAAAGTTTTTCGCATAAGGCTATTATATTAATATGTTACATTGTTATTATGTACACCACTTTTACAGACAAAAAACTGTTTAAACTTTTTACAAGTGACGTTATTGTTAATATTTTCAATTATAGCTAAGTTTGAATTTTAAACTATGTTAAAGTTTTAACAAGATTTAGTTATTTAATATTGTCCATAGGGCAAAGTATAATGTTATTTTCAACGTATGTGAATTTATAAAAATTTGTTGTTAAAAATTTATGTTCTACTCTATTCAAGATACGGACTAAACCCTATAGCTTTAAATGTTTGTTAAAATTTATTGTCTTAAAATTGTTTCATTTGTAAAATAAGTTAAGATTGATAAAAAAGACAGGTTTATAACTATAAGGTCCATAGTTTAGTTAAAAGTTGCTATGAAAATCTAGTTGGTTTATGTATCTTTTGGTCGAACCTACCCAATGTGATTTTAGTTATTTAAATAGATGAAATTAGTGAGAAGTCATTATTTTATATAAATAATTATGAATAGGGGGAACATCCCGCAGAGGCCCACCATTGTTATAAATATCTTATGTGTTCCATCTGATCCCAGGGGGGGGAGGAACAAAGACCCCCGCCCATGATGTCACGGTTGAATGTGAAATAAGTGAGATTAATAAAGTTGATTTATTTATGTTAGATGGTTTTTAAGAAGGATGGTATAAGAGTGAGGGTGTGGGATGGTAAACGACTCTGTATAGCTCGGACGGAGGAGGAGGGGAAGGGACCCCCTCTCCGCCCCGAGCAGTGACAGGGACACCGCAGGGGCAGTCCAAAAAAAGGGGGGGGAGCAACAAGCGTTAACGCAACGTTACGAAAGATACCTCCGTTGTGTGTGCCGGACACCCACTGCATAGGAGAGGGTTTTTAAAAAAAATAGTGGGCCTCAAAAGAGTCACTTCAGCCCATCAGGACATATTAGATAAAAAGGGAAGTGGGGGTAAAGGGGGCGGAATGCAGACAGGTATACGGCCACACACCAGAGGGACTCTATTCCCACCAGTAAAAAATAGTTCAGATTAACACAAAGGTGTTCTGAATGAAACCTGGCCAATTGCCCCAAGCGAGCCAACCATTGGTGACCAACCTAATTTATGGTGTTTGCTTAAAAGTCTTTTCATTATATATTAAGTTGGTGTTTTGTTTGCCTTTGTTTATAAACAGTTTGTAGGTCCTTTTATTTTGGACTACAGTGGTTCAAACATGTGCTTCAGACCTAAACATTTTTCCACATTTACATGGGGTGTCCCTAAATTTACATCGAATAAGAGTTAGTATAGAAATCTGTTGATTCTGCTGAAGTTTATGGGGAACGGCAGGTGAGACCCCACCACTGATTATAATTTACTGTACGCGTTGGGCTTCTAAATAGAATCCAATTCTCCGCCCAATCTACGGTTACACACAACGTTTTAAAGAGTTTTTTTAATCTTTCTAGACAGAGGACCAATTTAATGTTTATAGGACGGCCCTCAATGTGTTAAGCAGGCCTTTTGGCTGCCTGTATCAGCAAGGTCATATACCCTTGTGAGTCACAAATGGGAGGGAATCCACATAATGGTTAAATCAGTACCTTTAATCTTATTGGATGAATAAGGTTTTGTATCTCTGTATGATTTTTCTTCTATTTTTGTATTATTTGCAATGCTTGATACGAGGATAAGGAATCTGGAGGATTGTCACTTGATACTAATGATTTGATAACTCGTTTATAAAAAAGCAGGCCATCAAGAATTGCCCAGAGTTCTGCGCTAAATATTGAGATTTTTGATTTAATGAAAGGATTTAGTATCTTGAGGGCTATGGAATAGTAAAGCGCACCCTATCTGTGAATCGGAGATCTAGAAGCCGTCCGTGTATAGTAACAATGTGTTTAATCTCGGAAACTTTTTCTTTTGGCCGCAACTGTAAAAGAAATTTGGCGATTTGATTTTGAGTACAT
>JAGGCT020004072.1:179014-184014 GCA_017654935.2 Phymorhynchus buccinoides
ACTAATTTAAATTTAATTGATGTAAACCTTAGGCCTCAACTTATTTCTCCAGAAATCTTTGCTACGCTTTGCGAAACATACACAGGTGATTGTCACTGTTATTGTACACAGAATGGCTAAACAAAAATGCATATAATCTTTTATTTTCCCATAAGTTTTAGCATGCTTCTCTTACTTCGGTAGCCACTGTTTATCTTGGTGACAAAGACTGCTGTATTACTACGCCATTGATGTCGATTCAGAACAAACTGCAATGTTTCATAAAGCATGAAAACAGTGATTTGATGCAATTTTACTTCTTATTTTTTGTGTTGATGAGATGCTTTTTGTAAAGGGCGTGTGTTTTTTTCCAAGACGTCACTACGCACGCAATCACTGTAAGCCGTACAATATCGAACGGAGCTAAATGCGCAAAAGAAAATAGTGCTTACTTTAATGAGCGATTTACTCTGTTTCCCCCCATTTAATTTTGGTTAAAACTTTCTAGGATTGTTAAGTATGCTTACGAAAATTCGAAACAATTGAAATAGCTTTAAAAGCAATTAGTTTACGCCGTAAGCATACCTTCATAGTTTTATTCCTCCACTACAATGGGGGAGATAGACAATGCCTATGCAAAGACAGCTGTTTCGTCTCGTGAAACTCTTCAGTTTGTATATATATATATATAGAATTTTAGAAAACTTTTTTGTCCCTATGTCTTTGATGTGAACATTTAAAATCAAAACCAGTTAAAATAACTTGGTGTTTGATTATGTTCTTTAAAAAAAAAAAAATTAAAAAAAGATGAAATAAAGAGTGCTAGATTAGTTTTTCCTCCTTATTAGGGAGGAAAATGGCAGAACCCAGCCAAGGACAGCTGTTTCGATTCTAGGGAGTCTTCATCAGCTCGGCACTGGATGGGGTCTTAAAGGAGATGAAAACCCTGTGATAAGCATGTCGCAAACATGCTGATATACACTGGACTTTGATTGTGTTGTATTGATGAACACCACAAATTGCTATTAACACTTACCCTGGTGCAATTCTGCCACATGCAATATAGTGTGGCTGGTGAATTAACAGAGAGGATAAACTAAAATCACGGGTTGTCTGATGCCCCTACGTTTATTGAAGTCTGTGTTGACATTTGAACATAACATGTTGAATGAAAGTTTGAAAGAAATAAACAAATAACCACGTGACCTGTGTGCTGGTGCTTCAGGTGTAATAACGAACCCTCCAACCTGCTATACAGGTGCTAATCAGGTGAAAAATCAGGTAGTGTATGGTTTAGTGTCTATGCTGATGCAATACAAATCTTGAACGGAATGTCTTTTGTGTTAAACTGACATCCAGGAACACGTAACTCGGGATAACCCAATAATGAAGCGTTCGTGTCGAAATTCAGGTGCAATCCAGGTGTAATCCAGGTAGCAACCCAAACTGTAATTCATGTGGTAAGCACGCCATAGTAAGTCTGCTGTTGATACTATTTGGGGACAATGATAAAGTAACAGCACCTCCACCACCCCTACAAAGTTTCACCATTGTTATGGAAACAACACACAATAGTATAAACCAAATTCCTGACAAAGGTAAAACACAGGTGTGACAGGTAAGAACAGGTAAGAACAGGTATGTCCAGGTGAACAAGAGTAGCCACATAAACCAATGTATAATGGTGTAAAAACGAAGTAGCATGCCAATTTAAGAGTTGTAGAATGATTTGCCAGTTAGACAGGTGTGTCAGGTACTCAGGTGTGCCAGGTTGAACAGGTAAGAACAGGTATGTCCAGGTGAACAAGAGTAACCACATAAACCAATGTGTAATGGTGTAAAACGAAGTGGCAAGCCAATTTAAGAGTTGTAGAATGATTTGCCAGTTAGACAGGTGTGTCAGGTACTCAGGTGTGACAGGTAAGAACAGGTATGTCCAGGTGAACAAGAGTAACCACATAAACCAATGTATAATGGTGTAAAACGAAGTAGCATGACAATTTAAGAGTTGTAGAATGATTTGCCAGTTAGACAGGTGTGTCAGGTACTCAGGTGTGACAGGTTGAACAGGTAAGAACAGGTGAACAAGAGTAACCACATAAACCAATGTATAATGGTGTAAAACGAAGTAGCATGACAATTTAAGAGTTGTAGAATGATTTGCCAGTTAGACAGGTGTGTCAGGTACTCAGGTGTGACAGGTTGAACAGGTAAGAACAGGTGAACAAGAGTAACCACATAAGCCAATGTATAATGGTGTAAAACGAAGTAGCATGACAATTTAAGAGTTGTAGAATGATTTGCCAGTTAGACAGGTGTGTCAGGTACTCAGGTGTGCCAGGTTGAACAGGTAAGAACAGGTGAATAAGAGTAACCACATGAACCAATGCATAATGGTGTAAAAACGAAGTAGCATGCCAATTTAAGAGTTGTAGAATGATTTTCCAGTTAGACAGGTGTGCAGGTACTCAGGTGTGACAGGTAAGAACAGGTATGTCCAGGTGAACAAGAGTAACCACATAAACCAATGTATAATGGTGTAAAACGAAGTAGCATGACAATTTAAGAGTTGTAGAATGATTTGCCAGTTAGACAGGTGTGTCAGGTACTCAGGTGTGCCAGGTTGAACAGGTAAGAACAGGTAAGAACAAGTGAACAAGAGTAAGCACATAATGATAAACCAATGTATAATGGTGTAAAAGCGAAGTAGCATGCCAATTTAGGAGTTGTTTTCTGATTTACCAGTTAGACAAGTGTGTCAGGTACTCAGGTGTGCCAGGTTGAACAGGTGTGGTAGTTGATTATATTCCAACTGGTGTGTCAGTGGTATATGCATGCCACTTGAATGGATATGTCAGTGGAACATTACTGTAATGTTGTACAGTGGAACAGTCAAACATGTATGTCCATTGATTAGGTGTGTCAGTTGAACTGGTGTGAAATGGTATATTTGGACAGGTGTGTCAGTTAAACAGGTGTCTCGGGTTGAATACATGTGAAATGGTGTGTCAGTTGAAGAGGTGTGTCAGGCTTCACGTGTGTGAAATTGTATGTCAAACGAGCTGGTGTAACAAGTGTTACAGGTGTGAAAAGGTGTGTCTCTTTTTAACAGGTGTCAGGTGGAAAACGTGTCTCAGTACAATGTATGTGAAATGAAGTGTCAGTTGAAAAGGCATGAAATGGTGGCTGTACCAACTTGAAAACGAGTGTATTGTGTTCACAGGAGTGTCAGGTAATAACAGGTAGATAAGGTGTTAACAGGTGTGTCATGACATCAAAATAATCAGATGTCTCAGGTGTAAGCTGTAGATAAGGTGTTAACAGGTGTGTCATGACATCAAAATAATCAGATGTCTCAGGTGTAAACATGTGTTTAAGGTTGAACAGTCAACATATGAAAAACAATGTTACAGTGTGTCAAGGAATAGTTGTGCTAGGTTTAAAAAAATGTCGAGTGCTAAATGGTGTGCCAGACTGAACAGGTGCTAAAGGTGAATCAGTATAAGAATGTGTCAGGTGTTAACACATGTCTCAGTTTGAACATAAATATCGATATGAATACGTCAGGTTAAACAGATATGTCAAGTGTTAACATTTGAACGACAGGTGTAAACGGGTTGATACAAATGTATCAACTAAAGATTGTGTAAAAGTGAAGTAGATGTGTCAAATGTCAACATGCTTATGGCAGGTATCAACAGAGGCTTCAGGTTGCATAGGCCACTGCAACGACTACCTTTTGTAAGAGGGAATGCCCTTGGTGGGTGGGTATTTGAGTACTGACCAAACCCTATTTGAGGCCACTGAATGTGCCTTTTGCAAGAGTGAATGCCCTTTTGGATACTGACCAACAAGGGCTTAAATCGTGCCGTCCAGGTTGTTAATAACCCTAGTTACAGTGGCCAATAGATGTGTCATGTACTAACAGGCGTGTCGGGCTGGATAGATGTGTCAGGTACTAACAGGTGTGTCAGGCTGGGTAGATGTGTCAGGTACTAACAGGCGTGTCAGGCTGGATAGATGTGTCATGTACTAACAGGCGTGTCAGGCTGGATAGATGTGTCAGATACTAACAGGCGTGTCAGGTTGGGTAGATGGCTCAGGCATCAACAGGTGTGTCGTTATCAATCACAAGTGTGTCAGGTATTGACAGGTATAACAGTCATGTTAGGTTGAATTTAAAAAAATGTGTTTAAGTTCTCATCAATTGTGTCAGGGACAGCACGAAAGGTGTTCTAGACTGAACAGGTGTGTCAGGTATTAACAAGCATGTCAAGAGTAACAGGTATTACCAGGCGTGTCAGGTTTAGTAAGTGTGTCAGGCAATAAGAGGAGGGCCAAGTGGAATAGGTGTAAACAGTCGCGATCAGATATGTTGCGTTGAACTGTTTCAATTTGAGTTGATTATAGTTCATTAGTTGTCCCAAATATCTGGCTGGGAGTCACCACCATGATGCTGGTGCTCTTGGACTCATGTTGTGATTGATGAGAGAGAGAGAGAGAGAGAGAGAGAGAGAGAGAGAGAGAGAGAGAGAGAGAGAGAGAGAGAGAGAGAGAGAGAGAGAGAGAGAGATGGAGTTTTGTTAGTGTAGCCTACGAGAAAAGGTAATGCGTGTGTTTGAAGTACTTGTATGTACTCTCTCTCTCTCTCTCTCTCTCTCTCTCTCTCTCTCTCTCTCTCTCTCTCCTCTCTCTCTCTCTCACACACACACACACACACGAGCGCGCACACGCACACACATGTACTCTCTCGCGCACACATACAGGCATATATTCTCTCTCTCTCACACACACACACATACACACGCGCGCGTGCGCGCGCGCACTCCTAATAATGCAGGCATGTACTCTCACTCTCTTCCTCTCTCTTTCTGGCGCTCTTTCACACACACACACACACCTAAAATGCACACAAGCACGCGTGTGAGCACACACACACACATGCACATAAAACGCTCATATTAAAAACACATAAGCACAGAGAGAGAGAGAGAGAGAGAGAGAGAGAGAGAGAGAGAGAG
>JAGGCT020004072.1:186514-199466 GCA_017654935.2 Phymorhynchus buccinoides
AGTTCGTTTTATTTGTTTTTTTTGTATCACATGGCAATTTGGGATGATATTGTTATCAACAAATAAAGTTTGTGTATCTAGATAACGTATAAATTAAGTTAACTGGGAATATCTCATTTGATTGTTTAATAATAACTATTTTCTGTTCAGGTAATATTCATAACGTTATCATAGAGTAAAATGTTATTCATAGTCTATACACTTAGGCGAGCGCGCGCACGCAGCCTCAATCTAAACTTTAGTAAAAATGTCCCATATGTGCCCCTAGGGGCCGAGAGGACGTAAAACACCAGTTTACTACTACTACGCGCACGCAGTAGTAGTAGACGGAAAGGTAGCTGATCGGCTGCCAATCCACAGACCAACAGAACAGACTTTCAAAACTGACAGAAGTCTCAAAGATTCCAATCACATGTTCAATCCCATCCATCACCACCGAGGGGGTCATTAAACCCATACCCCTCTGTGAGAACATCCAAGACCTCCTTCCATACATACAAGACGCTAAATCCATCATGCGATTGAAAAACAGAGACGGCTCAGACTCTAAGGCCCTGAAAATTACCTTCAACAAACCCATACTTCCAAAACTCACCCAAATCTCCATTACAGAGTATGTAGTCCACCCCTTTGTGGCCCCTGTCAGGAGGTGTCGAAGGTGTGCACGGCTAGGTCACAACATCGACCAGTGCCGTGCCACCAAAAACATCTGCACCAAGTGCGCCGGGCCCGGCCATGCAGCCAAAGACTGCACGGCCCCCATGGCCAAATGTGTAAACTGCGGGGGCCCACACTCAGCGGCCTATAATGGCTGCCCACAATATCAAATCAGGCTTAAAGCCAACAAGATAAGGGCAGAGGTGTTCATCACTTACGCTGAGGCCACACGTAGAGCCAAAATAGTCATAGAAACAGAAAAACAACAACGTGACCAAATCCCACTGTCACCACCCCCAATCATTGACCCATCATGGCGTATGCCCTCACAACCACCAAAACATCAACAAGCAACCAACACATACGCACAAGCCCTCTCTAGACACAAACCTGCACAACCAAACATCCCGGCTCCCCTACAAGAACACCCAACCACCCCCAGCACCCCCATGAACATGACCCCCCTACAACCCTCCCCTCCCCCTCTCCCCCCAGGTCCCAAGTCCTCAACAGTAAGCTTCCCCGTACGGGGAAGACTCTCAAGCATCACTAAAAAAAGGCTCAAGAACAAAGCCTCCAAGGCCAAACAGCAGGCCACCCTACAAGCCTCCCATGACCGTCTAGATGAACTAATCACCGAAAAAATCAACCTACACACAGCCAAAATGATGGACAGAATCACTACCCACATGGACAAGCTTTTCAAAACACACACCAAACAGATAAACGACACCTCTCCACCCAAACCCACAGAACCCGCCCAAGCCCAATGCCCCATCATCCCTGATAACAACACCCAACAACCCAATGGAAAATCCCCAGCAGAACATTTCATGACTGAAATACTGAAACAGTTTGCCAGGGCCAGGATATCAAACAAACCTACTCTGCTTTTGGAGGGACTGGTTTCCCTCCTGCCACCTACCTGTGACCCCTCAACTATTTCAATGGGTCCAGGCAGTAGTCTCATGAGACTGGCCGAACTAGCCTGTGGACTTCCAGGGGCTAGCGGCCAGGAGGGGAAGGGCAGGATGTCCTCACAGTCCTCCCGGAAATCACAACAACACAAAACATAAACAACATTCTAAAAATAGTATCATTATAGTAGTTACCCCCCTTCTTTTGTTAAAAGGCGAAGTCCCAAAATTTAGTGTCTTGCAGTGGAACTGTCGTTCCATTGCAAGAACCATTGACCATTTACTATACTTTCTTCAGACTAATACCACTAAGTACCAAATTTTATGTTTACAGTCCTTGAGTTCAAAATTTTCCGATCTTCCAAAAATTTATGGCTACCAATACCCCCCTAACGTAAGTAACGAAATAGGTAGGGTTTATACAGCAACTTACATTAGTCAACACATTAAATACACCCTAGTTCCTTCCCCCATAGTCACTGACAACGATACCATTTACTCAAACACCATTCAAGCCAGAATCAATGGCACAACAACAAACTTTTTAAACATTTATTTTCCAAAAGGCTATCACGCCAATGCCACTTGTGACTGGCTCTCCTCACTTCATAACTCTCCTGGGTTGTGGTGGGGGACTTCAATGCCCACCACCCCGCCTGGGAGGCCTTCAACTCCAGACCTGATCCTGGAGGTACCAGACTATTTAATGAGATCAACAATTCCGAACTAGTACTTCTAAACGATGGCTCTTCTACTCTTCTACTAGATTCCCCGACAGCACCAAACAAAAACCCTCCGCCATTGATTTGTCCCTAGTGTCTCCTAACCTCTTAGTCAGTCACGAGTGGTATCCCTTTTCTGATACTTTATTTTCCGATCATAAACCGATTTCCATTGAATTTAACGTCTTACATGAAGAAACCAAAAATACACAAAAACAACACCATAATTACAACTTTGATAAAGCCAATTGGCATCTTTTTAGATCACTTTTGAATAAATATACAATTAATAACATTTCACACAATAACTTAGAGACTTATTATGATAATATTAGAAAAACCATTATACAAGCCAGTGATAGGGCAATTCCTGCTCTATATACGAACTCGTGGCGGTACCATAGCCGATGAGGTTTATCCGAGGCGTGGTTACCGCTACACATATTTATATTGATAAAAACTCGGGACTTTACTGGTGTTGCACTGCCTCCGGGCATTGCAGCCAGTATTGTTCCCACCATCTTTGTATTTACAAATGTCCCATATGTGTCTATGACCGAGAGGACGTAAAACACCATTTATCATTCATTCAATTCCTGCTCTTCCCCTGTATGATAACAGTAAGCCTAGAGCAAAGCCTTGGTGGAGTGAGAGGGTAAGACAGGCAGTGCAGGCCAAGAAGAAGGCCTGCAATCGCTTTGACCTGCACCCCTCTGCCCCCAATCACATATTATAAAGCTCGAGGCAGAGACTTACTGTGATGACACAATTAATGAAGCTAAAAGGGAACACTTTAACAACCACGATATAACTGACTATAAAGACCTTGCCAAAGCATGGAAAAAATTAAGAAAAATGAACGCTAAAGATAAGGTATGGGAGCCCAGAGTCCTTAGAAATAATATACTCACCACTAATAATTACGATACAGCCAATACCCTGGCAGAAACATTCGCCCAGGCCAGCCAAACCAAATTCCTTCCTACCAAAGACAAAATTAAACGACAAAGCCACCCTCACCACACCAAATCTGATGACAACTCACATTTCATTAATGCCCCTCTGAAAATTACCGAGATTGCTGCATCCATTAATTTAATCAAAAAAACTAGTACAGCCACAGGAGAAGACCCTATCTCCTACAAACTAATAAAAGAACTCCCCCAAGCCTTTCATACGATTCTACACGACTTTTATTCCAAGTGTTGGGAGGGGGGAACCGTGCCTCAGGCATGGAAGGAGGCACAGGTAGTAGGGATCCTGAAGCCAGGAAAACCGGCAAGGGATCCCAAAAGCTACCGCCCCATCTCCCTCACCCCTCACTTGGGCAAAATTTACGAGCGTATCGTAAAACATAGACTGGAATATTTCCTAGATAAAAATAACATCATCCCCAACTTTCAGGCAGGCTTTCGCCGCCACAGAAACTGTATGGAACAAGTAGTTAGACTTGTCTCCCATGTCAGACGCTCATTTGCACGTCGCAGAAAAGTCATGGCCACCTTTTTTTTATATAAAAGGGGCCTATGACTCAGTCTGGCATGGGAAACTCCTTGATAAACTCAGCAGCCTCGGTATTGAGGGCAACACATTTAACTTTATACTTTCTTTTCTACATAACCGGAGCTTAAGAGTGAGGGTGGGTCAATCCCTGTCGATGTCCCACCACCTTGACATGGGAGTGCCCCAGGGCAGCATCATAGCCCCCATCCTGTTTAACATCATGGTCCACGATATTTATAAACTAAAACTACACAACTGTAAGATCTCAATGTACGCTGATGACATCGCAATCTGGTCCATCAACACCCCCCCCCCCCCCCCCCCCCCCCCGGGAAATACCACAGTTTAGACCCCCACCTCCTTATCCACCAAACCAACACAAACAAAATAACTGACTATTTACACAGTAATGGATTCACAGTAGCCCCCCAGAAATGTGATTTTATAATTTTTTCAACCACTAAGGTCAATGACCTCACCATGAAAATTGATAACACTCCTAAACTACCTGTACAATCAGTTAAATTTCTTGGGGTCCTTCTAACATACAATTTATCCTGGAACAACCACATCAACTATCTGACTCAGAAAGCACACAAAGCACTAAACTTTATAAAAGTCATTGCAAGACAGCCATGGGCTAAAGACCCCAAATTTTTAACATACTTAGTAAGAACACTTGTAAGAAGTAGATTAACATATGGCATGGAAGCCTTTTACTCCCTGTCACAAGCTAACCTTACAACCCTTCAACGCTTTGAAATTAAGGCCCTAAAGACTGCCCTGGGCCTCCCAAAGTTCGCAATAACATCGCTGATATATAGGGACATCGATTGGATCCCACTTCCTCACCTAATTAAACTAAATTGCGCCTCACTTCTAACCCGCCTTTACGCCACTAACATTCTTACAGAAGATGAATTTATGACCTCATTCTCCGACCCATATTTCGCCACATCTAAAAAATGTATTAATATCTACGATTTTACACAAGATCTAATGAATAAAGCAGATATCTCTTTTAGTAACATCGCAGCCTTTCCTCAGCACAGACCCCCGCAGTGGGACTGGGATCCACCCGACCTTGATATTAATCTTCACTACCTCTATAACAAAGAACTTGATCCTAACCGTCTTACAGCCGCAGCCAAACAGAAAATATACGATCTCAGACATTACCTATCAATATATACAGACGGCTCCCTTATAAGTTACAACAAAATAGGGTGCGCCTTTAATATTCCAAGTCTCAAAATATCTAAATCTTTCCAACTTAACAACAACATTTCTATCTTCTCTGCTGAACTTTGGGCCATCCTAGAAGCACTGGCCTTCATTAATAACCTACCAATATCCCCATTCCAGATTGTCATATTTACTGACTCTCTCTCCTCAATCAAAGCTTTACAAGGCAACAATCACAATCGTGCAGAAATCAAAAATGAAATCTTACATCTTACACATCTCCTACACCTCAGAGGTACCCAGGTTCTTATGGTATGGATCCCGTCCCACTGCGGTCTAACCGGTAATGACCTAGTTGACAAAGATGCCAAATCGGCCGCCCTAGGTCATTCCGGCAACATCATTTCCATTAAACTCTCTGTTGGAGAGACTAAAACTCTGTTAAAAAAAGCAACTTCCCAGGAGTGGGCAAAAGAATTGGAATCATACGCCAAAACCCACTCCTGGGACCCCAAAATTGTCCAGGGGGGACTGTTCCTGTCAATTCCACATAAAATACAATCTTTAATTCTCCGGTTAAGAACCAGATCTTACTTCTGTAAATATAAGGAACTGCCCTGCATCTGTAACAACATCCTAGACCTTGAACACCTTTTCACACCCTGTGACTACATCCGAAACCAACTATCAACCTTTCTAGACAAACTAAAACCTCTAAATATCCCTTTTACACAAGACTCCATCCTATCTAGAGGCCCACAGGAATGGTCCCCCCTGGTATGGTTCGGGGAGGCAATCAAGAACGCCTCCTTCGGCCACCTATTTTAATTAAAATACATAAAACAACTTATTAACTCAGCTCTACTCATACTCTTTACACCGGTGAGGGAGGGGTCCCCCCGGACAGCGGTCCGCGCACCTGACCACCCTCCATCTCCTTTATACCCCCCACTTCCCCCTTTTTTAACATACAGCACGTATTACAACTACTAGTGCTGGCTCTTTTGAGCACATCTTTTTACTCACTTCCCCCCCCCCCCCTGTGGATGGGTGCGCGGCCCGAACTCCGGGGGCTTCCATCGTAGCCGTCACGCCACAGCGTCGCGCCATGGCGCCTGGGGTCCCTCCGCATCCGTGCAGGACCCCGGTTCACGGCGCCTTTCCTCTGTCTGGGGTGGGGAGGAGGGGTCCCTCTCCCTCCCTCCCCCTGCCCCAGACAAGAAAGAATCGTTAACCTCTCTCACCACCATTCTATCCCACTCTTACTTGTACTCGGGCTCCCATGCCAACACCCATATAATTAAATATAATATAATAACATAACGTTCACCTGTATGATATCGAGGGCGGGGGGGATTTTGTAGCCCTCCCCCCTCGGGACTCTGCAGATGAACATCGAAATAAAACCAAAACAATATGCTAAAAACTGACTGACTGACGTTTTGACTTTACGTCCTCTCAACCAACTATGGGTCATGTGGGACATTTGAATATATTATCAAAGATTTATGATGAAAATAGTTAACTTTGGAGATCTTATCCCAGTTATTACAAGTCAGTTAGATTTTATGAACATAGTTACCAAGGACTCAAGAGGGGGATTTTGTTAGCCAAGGAAGGGGCATCGCATCGCGTAGCTTGCTTCCTCTTTTTTTTTTCTTTTTTTTTTTTATAATTAATTTTTTTTTTTTTTTTTTTTTAATATTTTTGTTTTGTTTTGGTTTTTTTGTTAGATAGAGAACAATGATTAAGTAACTCACAGAGTTAAACAATGACATTTCTTTTCTTTATTCCATTCAAATCAATGTATAGGAATAGACAAAACTTCGTTGGGCAACGAGTATTGATTATTTTGAAAAGTATCATGATTTATTAAAAACGAAAACCAAAAGAGGTTTTTTGGAGATTTTGCGCAAAAAGAACCAGAAGGGTCCAATCTTCATCATCACTACTGATCAATGTATGGTAGTTAAAGGTTTTATTAGCTTTGGAGGTAATAGTTATAACTTCGTGGAGTTCTAATTGAACAAAAGGACAATCTGAGAATAGGTGTTCTAAGGAAAGAGTATGATTACAATCACATACATATTCGTTAAATTTACAGTAGTACGAATTTGTCCGAAGACGGAAGATTAAAGATGACAGGTGATAAGGAATTGGTAAGAATAAACCTTTTTTAACTGGTTTATGATCCCAGTGATGATCTTTAGCGTACTGTTCTAGATCGGCTTTCCAGTTAAGATAGGATGTATCTTTAAGTAGACTATTACATTCGTTTACAGATAGCCCTATACTACAGGGGGCGAGATTTAAATTACCTGCTGCTTTTTTAGCTGCACAATCTGCTTGATCGTTACCTTTAATCCCACAGTGGGACGGGATCCAAGTTAGAGTAACCTGAGTTCCCTTACAATTAATTTGATGAACTAAGAAAAGGATTTCTTGTATAATTTCTGCTCTGTTATTTTGAGGGGATTGAAGACCCTGTAGGGATGACAGTGAGTCGGTGTATAACACCACGTTAGAAACGAGCTGGGGGAGGTCGTTTACAAAGTCCAGTGCCTTGAGGATTGCCCAAAGTTCGGCGCTGTATATAGATAAATAAGAATTTAGTTTGAAGGATTTAGTAATATTAATACCTGGGATTGTGAAGGAACATCCTATTTTAGTGGGTGCAAGTTTTGAGCCGTCTGTGAAAATTTGAACTGTATGACGTGAGTAGTAAATCTTTTCTTTAGCTGCTACTATTAGCTGATTAGTGTCTTTTTCTTTAGAGTATATAGTTAAACTAGTATCTATATTTGGAGGTTCCCATTCCCAGTTAGGGATACCGTGTTTGGGGTATAATACCACATCCTGCAATTGGAAATTAGACTTGTCTATTAAATCTTTAGAAAATTCATAAATGTGTTGATACTTGGGACTTATATGTCGTTCCTGTGCTTCGGTGTATTGGAAAGCGGAGCTAAGTGTTGATAGGAATTCTTCCTTTCCATAAACATTTGCTGCCTGAAGGCGAACCATAAATTTGGCACAGTTTAGCTTAATAAGATATTCTATGGGAATCCAATCAATATCCCTATAAACTAACTTGCTTACAGCGTGAGGGGGGATCCCCAGGGCTATTTTAAGTGCCCTGAGTTCCAAGGAGGCTAACTTCTTTAGTTGATATTTGGGGAGTGAGTAAAAGGCCTCCATGCCATAGGTTAGTCTACTCCTTACTAAGGCTTGAACCAGGTAAGTTAAGAATTTTGGATCTTTAGCCCAGTTTTCATGATATAACCTTTAAAAAGTTAATAGCGTTAGTACTTTTAGTGGTTAAGTGTTCAATATGAGCGTTCCAGTTTAGATTTGAGGACAGGATAACACCTAGGAATCTTACTTGTTGAACTGGTTTTTTAATTTCATCATATATAATAATATTATACTGATCATTTAGGGTCAGTTTACTGGCGAAAACCATGAAATGACACTTTTCTGGGGAAAGGTAAAAACCATGAATCTGCATAAAACAAGCTATTAAATCAACATTATGTTGATGTTGTTTAAGGGCTTTATTAATCTGTTTTTTTGTTCTTCCATTCTTAGGGTTAGTCCAGATCGCTATATCATCTGCGTACATGGAAATGTTACAATGTTTAAACGGGAGTTTAGGTATTTCATGTAATATTATGTTAAACAAAATGGGGGCTATAATACTCCCCTGGGGAACTCCCATGTCTATTTGATGTTTAGTTGATAGATGTTGACCTATTCTAACCTTGATTGTTCGGTTGGTTAGAAAAGATTGAATAAAATTTAGCATGTTCCCTTGGATACCTATCTTATTGAGTTTTAGTAGGAGTCTCCCCCGCCAGACAGAGTCGTAGGCAGCTTTTATGTCGAAAAAGGTGGCCAAAGTTCTTTTGCCTCTGGCCATTGCTTTCCTAACGTGGGAGGTAATTTTAACAA
Organism: Phymorhynchus buccinoides; assembly: GCA_017654935.2. Lineage (NCBI taxonomy): Eukaryota > Metazoa > Mollusca > Gastropoda > Neogastropoda > Raphitomidae > Phymorhynchus > Phymorhynchus buccinoides. The sequence continues at coordinate 195,450 of JAGGCT020004072.1, forward strand.
TATGTTCCGTGCAGCTACGATGTTTTCGGAATCCTGCTTGGTATTTAGGTAAGATATCATGTTTTTGTAAAAAGTCTTCTAGACGATTTTTGGCAATTCTCTCATATATTTTCCCTAGATGTGGAGTTAGGGAGATGGGGCGATAACTTTTAGGATCTCTGGCGGGCTTACCAGTTTTAAGGATCGCTACTACTTGGGCTTCTTTCCAAGCCTGAGGGATAGCCCCTGTTTCCCAGCAAAAATTATAAAAGTGATGTAAGACTGTAATGAAAGACGGGGGGAACTTTTGAATCATGATGTAAGAGATTATGTCTTCACCTGTGGCTTTTTTGACACTTTTAATGTTTCGAATAGCAGAGGTGAGTTCTACCCGTTTTATGGTTGCATTTATTGACCTAAAGTTGTTAGAGGACTTAGGAAGTTCTGGCGTGAGTTTACGCTTATCTTGTTCTACTTTGGGTAGGAATTTAGTTTGACTAGCTCTAGCAAACATCTCGGCCAGAACATCGGCTTTTTCTTGATTATTTTTTGTGAGCTGATTACCATTTAGAATTTTTGTTTCTGGTCTTTTACCTTTACATTTAATTTTCTTTAGTGTTTTCCAAGCTGAACCTAGGTCTTTGTAGTTTATAATGTTGGCTGATTTTTTAAAGAATTATAATTTGGCTGCTGCACAGGTTTTGTCGCTATGTTTTTTGGCCTTCTTTTTACACATTAGGTTATCTTTATCCGGGTGCTTCTTGCACTGTGTGCAGGCAGAATGTTTGGCCTGCACTGCTTCAGCACACGCCTCATTATATGCTAAAAATTGTAAGTCTCTGCCTTATAACCAACAACACACTATATAGCCAAGCACGGCAAACCTTAAAGCGTTTTCATTGGTCCTGGCAAATGCAAAAGATAGAAACAAGCTGACTGACTGACTGACGTTTTGACTTTACGTCCTCTCAACCAACTATGGGTCATGTGGGACATTTGAATATATTATCAAGGATTTATGATTAAGATAGTTAACTTTGGAGATCTTATCACAGTTATTACAAGTCAGTAAGATTTTTTGAACATAGTTACCAAGGACTCAAGAGGGGGATTTTGTTAGCCAAGGAAGGGGCATCGCATCGCGTAGCTTACTTCCTCTTTTTTGTTTTGTTTTGTTTTTGTGTTTTTTTGTTTTTTTTGTTATTTTTTTGTTAGATAGAGAACAATGATTAAGTAACTCACAGAGTTAAACAATAACATTTCTTTTCTTTTTTCCATTCAAATCAATGTATAAGAATAGACAAGACTTCGTTGGGCAACGAGTATTGATTATTTTGAAAAGTATAATGATTTATTAAAAACGAAAACCAAAAGAGTTTTTTTGGAGATTTTGCGCAAAAAGAACCAGAAGGGTCCAATCTTCATCGTTATTATTGATCAATGTATGATAGTTAAAGGTTTTATTAGCTTTGGAGGTAATAGTTATAACTTCGTGAAGTTCTAATTGAACAAAAGGACAATCTGAGAATAGGTGTTCTAAGGAAAGAGTATGATTACAATCACATACATATTCGTTAAATTTACAGTAGTACGAATTTGTCCGAAGACGGAAGATTAAAGATGATAGGTGATAAGGAATTGGTAAGAATAAGCCTTTTTTAACTGGTTTATGATCCCAGTGATGATCTTTAGCGTACTGTTCTAGATCAGCTTTCAGTTAAGATAGGATGTATCTTTAAGTAGACTATTACATTCATTTACAGATAACCCTATACTGCAGGGGGCGAGATTTAAATTGCCTGCTGCTTTTTTAGCTGCACAATCTGCTTGATCATTACCTTTAATTCCACAGTGGGACGGGATCCAAGTTAGAGTAACCTGAGTTCCCTTACAATTAATTTGATGAACTAAGAAAAGGATTTCTTGTATGATTTCTGCTCTGTTATTTTGAGGGGATTGAAGACCCTGTAGGGATGACAGTGAGTCGGTGTATAACACCACGTTAGAAGCGAGTTGGGGGAGATCGTTTACAAAGTCCAGAGCCTTAAGGATTGCCCAAAGTTCGGCGCTGTATATAGATAGATGAGGATTTAGTTTGAAGGATTTAGTAATATTAATACCTGGGATTGTGAAGGAACATCCTATTTTGGTGGGTGCAAGTTTTGAGCCGTCTGTAAAAATTTGAACTGTGTGACGTGAGTAGTAAATCTTTTCTTTAGCTGCTACTGTTAGCTGATTAGTGTCTTTTTCTTTAGAATATATAGTTAAACTAGTATCTATATTTGGAGGTTCCCATTCCCAGTTAGGGATACCGTGTTTGGGGTGTAATACCACATCCTGCAATTGGAAATTAGAATTGTCTATTAAATCTTTAGAAAATTCATAAATGTGTTGATACTTGGGAATTATATGTCGTTCCTGTGCTTCGGTGTATTGGAAAGCGGAGCTAAGTGTTGATAGGAATTCTTCCTTTCCATAAACATTTGCTGCCTGAAGGCGAACCATAAATTTTGCACAGTTTAGCTTAATAAGATATTCTATGGGAATCCAATCGATATCCCTATAAATTAACTTGCTTACAGCGTAAGGGGGGATCCCCAGGGCTACTTTGAGTGCCCTGAGTTCCAAGGAGGCTAATTTCTTTAGTTGATGTTTGGGGAGTGAGTAAAAGGCCTCCATACCATAGGTTAGTCTACTCCTTACTAAGGCTTGAACCAGGTAAGTTAAGAATTTTGGATCTTTAGCCCAGTTTTCATGAGATATAACCTTTAAAAAGTTAATAGCATTAGTACTTTTAGTGATTAAGTGTTCAATATGAGCGTTCCAGTTTAGATTTGAGGACAGGATAACACCTAGGAATCTTACTTGTTGAACTGGTTTTTTAATTTCATCATATATAATGATGTTATACTGATCGTTTAGGGTCAGTTTCCTGGCGAAAACCATGAAATGACACTTTTCTGGGGAAAGGTAAAAACCATGAACCTGCATAAAACAGGCTATTAAATCGACATTATGTTGATGTTGTTTAAGGGCTTTATTAATCTGTTTTTTTGTTCTTCCATTCTTAGGGTTAGTCCAGATCGCTATATCATCTGCGTACATGGAAATGTTACAACGTTTAAACGGGAGTTTAGGTATTTCGTGTAATATTATGTTAAACAAAATGGGGGCTATAATACTCCCCTGGGGAACTCCCATGTCTATTTGATGTTTAGTTGATAGATGTTGACCTACTCTAACCTTGATTGTTCGGTTGGTTAGAAAAGATTGAATAAAGTTTAGCATGTTCCCTTGGATACCTATCTTATTAAGTTTTAGTAGAAGTCTCCCCCGCCAGACAGAGTCGTAGGCAGCTTTTATGTCGAAAAAGGTGGCCAAAGTTCTTTTGCCTCTGGCCATTGCTTTCCTAACGTGGGAGGTTATTTTAACAATATGTTCCGTGCAACTACGGTGTTTTCGGAATCCTGCTTGGTATTTAGGTAAGATATCATGTTTTTGTAAAAAGTCTTCTAGACGATTTTTGGCAATTCTCTCATATATTTTCCCTAGATGTGGAGTTAGGGAGATGGGGCGATAACTTTTAGGATCTCTGGCGGGCTTACCAGTTTTAAGGATCGCTACTACTTGGGCTTCTTTCCAAGCCTGAGGGATATCCCCTGTTTCCCAGCAAAAATTATAAAAGTGATGTAAGACTGTAATGAAAGACGGGGGGAACTTTTGAATCATGATGTAAGAAATAATGTCTTCACCTGTGGCTTTTTTGACACTTTTAATGTTTCGAATAGCAGAGGTGAGTTCTACCCGTTTTATGGTTGCATTTATTGACCTAAAGTTGTTAGAGGACTTAGGAAGTTCTGGCGTGAGTTTACGCTTATCTTGTTCTACTTTGGGTAGGAATTTAGTTTGACTAGCTCTAGCAAACATCTCGGCCAGAACATCGGCTTTTTCTTGGTTGTTTTTTGTAAGCTGATTACCATTTAAAAATTTTGTTTCTGGTCTTTTACCTTTACATTTGATTTTCTTTAGTGTTTTCCA
>JAGGCT020004072.1:199966-212466 GCA_017654935.2 Phymorhynchus buccinoides
TTTATTTAAGCAAAAATAGCAAGGCATATAAAGTATATTTAATAACATCGATTTCTTGTCTACTTCTTTGCTGAAATGAAACCCTCTGAAAGCTTTCATGAGATCAAAAATTAATTTGTGCAAGGCATCCCCACTATAAACAATGTCTACCCAAGTGGTCTCGAATCGGGCACCCCTACACACACACAACGCCACACACATCTGACACAACAGTGCACCACGCGCGCGCGCGCCGCGCGCACTGCACCATGCCACGACGCACGACGCAGACACAGCAACACACACACACACACCAGTCTTCATGTGTACACACACTGTTTATTGTCATTTTAAAGTTAAAAATCGAAAACGACTTCATAATAATACAAAAGAAAGTCAGTTTTTTTGTCTACTGATGAACAATCAAATCGAATGTCATGTCTTTTCTATCACAGAAAATTTTGATTTGAAAGGTTTACTCTTTATGACAATGCTGTCAAAATGAAAGAAGTCCTTTCCTAACAATGTAATGAAAATGCAACAATTGTTTCCCTTTGCTGATGTTTCATTCAAAATGCAATTCACTTCCATTTCTGACGATTCAATCAAAATACAAGTCATGTCTTTTTCCAAATATTCAATGAAAATGTAAGACATTTTTTTTATGATTCAAGCAATCTATGGTGTGCTAATTCATCCCTTTGGCTCACTTAAGGTATCGTCTAAGTGCACGGGCACACAGGGCCCCGGTTTATCGTGTCCTCCGAAAGACTAAACGTTAAGACCGTAAAGCCTAGTGTAAAGTGAAACGTGAGAGGAAAAATCACCAGTATCCAGGTTCAAACTCGGGTTTTCTGTACACAATATAATGTACTTTTACATTCACATTGTATTGTATTGCTTGCTCATTCAGTTGTAATGCTTGCTCACAACACACAAGTCATCAAGTTGGCTACCATTAAATTAGTTAAAAATCAGTCATCATACTACACAAAATATAAGAGAGTTATTTCTAAAATCTTTTTCACTCGATTATAAATACCGGTATGTGAACCGTTTAAAAAAATAACTGTCTATTTTGGTTGGCAGACTAACATTCCCGTGCGAAGTCATATCCTTTCAAAATTAGAATGTAAATTGTTAATGATTACATTTTGTGGACTATGCAAACAGAATTTATGCCATTGAAATAATCTATATCAACATCTCTCTCTCTCTCTCTCTCTCTCTCTCTCTCTCTCTCTCTCTCTCTCTCTCTCTCTCTCTCTCTCTTGTCCAAACAAGGCAATAAAAATATATATGATTCAATTTATTGTAAAGTATTTAAAACAATTTAATTTTTATTCCTTTTCTAAATACAATATCAGAGATCCAAATATGAAATTATTTTTTTTAAAAAAATAGCCCATTGAAATAAGACTTCCTTTTTATGAAATGAAGTAAAAACGCAACCAACAAAGTATTTACCCAATTATTTTGCATACTACCGAAATATTTTAGCCATGGAAACAAACATTTAATATGATTAGAAAAACAGTACACTGTCCCAGTTCCATGTCTCCTGCTTGAGCCATGGCACATCTACAGACAAAAGTCACAGCACTTTTTGTTTTGAATTGCGGAATCCAAGAAAGTTTTGTTCCATTATGACGTGACTGTCACGCGTGGAGAGATGTAGTTTGCTGTAGATGATGGAGAGATGTAGTTTTAGTCATAGATTTGCGTGGGGATGATTTCTTCTCGTGGAAATTGGCCCTGTTGCTGGCCATCTGGCGATTCAGCGCTGACCCCATGCCCAGCAGGTGTTGACTGTTCAATTTCATCCTCAGCGTGGAACTGACTGGTGTCTGAGGACACAAAAACAGCAACACTGGTATTGGCGTAATACACTGTAGCACAACGCAATAGATAAGTGCATTATTCTGCCCCTTGCTATCTAAGTGCTGCATGACAAAACCGAGGTAATGCATTCCTGACTGGAATCTGAAGGATGGAGAAAATCAACATGTAGAAAGTTGATATTTAAACTGCAGCCACTACAGATATATTGCAGAATATTTAAACTGCAGCCACTACAGATATATTGCAGAATATTTAAACTGCAGCCACTACAGATATATTGCATGAATACTGCATGAATCTGAAAGATGGGGAAAATCAGCATCCAATACATTGGTGTTAAAGGCTGCGGCCACTAGAGTACATTGCAGAAAGAAATATTAAATTTTATCCTGAATCTGAAAGATGAAATTTTTTTTTATTTAGAATGCGGCTGTTACAGTACTTTGAAGAAAAAATCCAGACTAAAAATGATATCCGTTGCAAGCATCTGGCAGCCTTGATTCGATATTGACAACAGTCTTCATGCCTCAGACCACAGCCAAGAGGAATGCTCCTACACTAACGGTAGTGACATCGGCCACATTGGAAGCCTTCAAAATACAGCTTCAACTTCTTCGTCCACATACTGCTTTTATACCCTCCTCTTTTTTACACTCACCTTGAAATACATGCACCGCCACCCCGTTTACCCCACTCCACCATTTCCATGCTAATTCCCGCCCCTCATTCTCCATACTAGATCAGCATACACTAAACACTGAGTCTTGAACCATACAAGTGATATTGGACATCGCGTGGGAGAACAGGAGGAAGCTTTGAATGTGCTTCCTTTTCATCATAGTAGTGTTTGTCACAACAACAGAACGCTTTTTCCAAAGAGAAATGAATGAATCTGCTCAGAGCTGTAAATAAAGTACATTATTCATGGAAGTAACCTGTAAAAGTTAAAAAAATAAAAACACTTCAGTTATTGATTTGAATAATATTTGTATAAAATAGAAACATCAATTACAGTAAAATGATATAAGATACCCACCTCAGAATTGCTCATTATGGCCACTTTCCAAGACTAAAACAAGCCACAAAAAATGACAAATAATTAATGCATGTGAACTTACTTGTACTGATTTGAAATATGACATAAGCACCAAATACCTGTTTTCACTTTTTAAGCGATTTACCTCATTCACATATGGTGAAAATGATCAATACATGTATATAGCAGTAAAATACAGACAAGCGCAATCAAATAGTTTATTAAGAACACTTGACATTCACCTAACAAGTGCATTTCATTATCAACAAGTTTGAAGGCGGATGAAAGTACTGAACAGAAACTAACTTCTTGAAAATTATTGCAGAAGCTGTGAATAATGGCATTCATTGCGAGTTGTACCATTGTACTAGTAGTCTACCTGAATGGATACTGAGTCTCTCCTTGTGAAGTGGTTCCGTTTCAGCCATATCAGGAAGTGATGGCATTTTCATGGCATAGAAGTAGGGTGAGGCGGTCTGCTGTCCACAGTTGAAGATCGTGCTGGCACCGCCTTCCAGGTCAGCCGGTCTTTCATCACTGCAAATCATTTAAAAAGTTTGTAGCTTGCCTTGAGAATAAAAAAAATTAAAAATATGATGACCGTACTTTGATGATTTTGATTTTAATTGTTGAATAACAATGCATCTTTTCTTTTTATCAATGAACACTACATTTATGAAAAGTCTACTGCAAACAAATAAATAAATGGATTAATAAATAAATAAACTAACTATAAAATAATTTTTTTTTAAAAACACTGTAACAAGGGCATCGCCGAGTGGCAGCAACGCATTGTGACAATGCAAACCCGGCCTGAGTTACGTCTCTCCCCCCCCCCCCCCCCCCCCCCCCCCCCAATAAACACACCACTTTCCACCCTTACAGAACGCGTAAAATACATAGCCCAAAAATTTGAAGCGATTCTGTTCAGTAGTTCACGAGATACAGCTGAACTTTTATACAAAATTTCTGACACCATGTCGTCTCCCCCCCCCCCCCCCCCCAATAAACACACCACTTTCCACCCTTACAGAACGCATAAAATACATAGCACAAAATTTGAAGCGATTCTGTTCAGTAGTTCACGAGATACAGCTGAACTTTTATACAAACTTCCTTGCACCATGGTACACCACTACACAAAATTTGAAGCGATTCTGTTCACCAGTTCACGAGATAAAGCTGGGGGGAAATTACATAGCCCAAAGAAGGAAATTTCGGTTTTCAAGGTCAAACTTCAAGGTCAAGGTCAGCACGGTGTTGATTAACGAAAGGAAGCTTTCTTTTCAAGCTGTCTACCCCTCTGTCAATTTTAATCATAATCCAAACAGTAGTTTTTAAGATAATCAATACACAGACACACACACACAGACAGATCGCAATACCTCAGCCTCTGGCCAGGTAATGACTACTTAAAGAAGGGGTTCACTATCAACAGTTTCAAGTAAAGGTCAAGATGTGCCACCCCCCTACATTTCTCGGTTAATTGTATTTTTTCCGTTTTTGCCTTTCTTACCATACATAAAGCTGTATTTTAGGAACCTTTTTAGCTAATAACCTTTTTGGAATACTAACCCTAGCCCTAAACCTAACCCTAACCCCCACCCTATAAGACGGAAAAACGCAACGAACCACAACTGTGGCAAATCGCGGTGTACTGCAGTACATAGTGGGGGTAGGGTTAGGTTTGGGGCTAGGGTTAGGGCTCGGGTTAGTATTCCAAAAAGATAATTAGCTGAAAATGTTCTTAAAATACAGCTTTATGTTTGGTAAGAAAGGCAAAAACGAAAAAATACAATTAACCGAGAAATGCAGGGGGGGGGGGGAGGGCACATCTTTAGCTTTACATCTTTTCATGTGAGATACCTGGACGGTTGGATTGGTTCTCTTCAAATTCATCCGTGCATATTACGTAGCGACAGCGTGCGGCTTCTTCTACGCCCATTTGAAGCAGATCTGTGCATCCCACGTTGTGGACCCATTTTCTACAGATATGTTTAAAAAAAAGTGCATAAAAGCATTACTGTTCGATATCTAACGTTATAGAGTATGCAAGTCAAAGCACATACTCAAATATCTACGCCCACACACGCGCGCGCGCCCACACTAGTGATGAAAATGTGTAAAGTAGCGACCAGCCCGTTTGTGATACATACACTAATACAGATCTAAATTTGATCCTACGCATAAAGATGCAAAAGAATGTTTCGTACATCTCTCTCTCTCTCTCTCTCTCTCTCTCTCTCTCTCTCTCTCTCTCTCTCTCTCTCTCTCTCTCTCTCTCCAGATAATGTTATATTTAGATCTAGAAATTTTGTTCAGATCATAATCAAATCAATCAAATTTTTCAATTAATATTTTTCACAAGCACACTATTTCATTTCATAAAAGCACACTATTTCATTTGAAAATCACATTATAAATCGAAATTTCACTTGCCTCTGGGGAAAGCAAAGACTTAGACTGTACAGGGGAAGACAGAGTACTTGGGGCGAGCATTCCTGCAACTTGTTGAACACACTGCCCCTCCTCGTTTGCTCCATTCCGCCATGATCAAAGTGTAGCTGACTAATGAAAAGATAACTCTCTCGGGTTTGAAAACAAGAGTTATGTATCCTAAATGAGTTACGATTCAAAGGGACATAACCAGTGTTTCTGTCCTCACTACTCATATAGGGAAAAGAGACCGGATGTTTATCTTCCCCTATACAGTATCTTTGATTGAACTTCCAGTAACCCGGTACTCTCTGAAAATCATTTAATTTTATGTTCAGTTTCACTCGTCTGTGGTCTGAGAACGGGCAGGATTCTATTCTGGCCTCTCAGATTTTAGTCAATGCCAATGTATCTGTTGTTTTGTATTGAACTCATAGTTTGTTTGATACCTTGTTTGTTTGCTTGCTGAATTGTTTGTTTCTGTTGCACCTGGTTTTCAGAGTCTCCAGCAGAGTCTTGTCATTGGACTGCTGTCGATGCTGTAGAACAATGTTCACCAGGATGAGAGCTGGAATCAGGGCTGAATTGAGGGGCAGCAGGAATACCACCATGGCATTGTAGACCCCATGCACCACCGCACTCTGTGACACCAGCGTCCTGACAATACCCAGCGACACCCAGCACAGCGCAACTGTGCCTGCCACAGCCCTCATCAGCTGCACTGCGTAATACACCCGTCTCCTGCTGGGCTCCAGAGCCAGCTGAAAGCGTGGGGTGTGAATCTGCACAACAATTAAACTGGCTATGATGATAGCAGAGATGATAGCATTAAAGACGATAATAGCCATGAACCACTGGAAACCTTGGTGAAAATGAAATTGGTCGAACAAGGCCAGGCGACACAGACCAGACTGGCCCTGGACACCCCAGTGGGACAGACCAGGGAGAAAAGGTACAGCGGACAACAGAATTCCAACAAACCAGGTGACTACACACACATCACGTATCACACTTTGGTTATTTCTCTGTGCTTGTCTGGAGTGATGCAGAACGATCATGTGATTGACAGTGATTAGAAATACAACACTGATCGAAACCACACTGGACAACACAGACATAAAACCAGTGACTTTGCACAGGGGACTGCTGGTCCACTTCTGTTCCATCTGGACATAACGTCCGTGGAAGGTGTAATCTGCAATGAGGGCAGCACTGACATGGCAGCCCATGAAGATGTTGGCCATGTTCAGGTGGACAAGGGTGGACACAAAGTCACCTCCAAGGGTTTCCTTGATGGCAAACATCACGGTGATACAAACCAGGTTACCCACAATGGCGAACACGGTCATCACCCAAAACACAGTCCTGTGCATTGCAGAGGGCAACAGTCTGTCACACGAGGGAAGGATGGCCTGAGGAGAAAAGCACTCAATGTTATGCAAGTCCTGAGGGAGGACTTTCTGGCAGCAAAACCTGTGGTTGGAGGACAGAATAGTTTCCAAATGATCTGAACGTGATAAAATGTCAAACGAAAAATAATGCAAAACATTTCCTCTGATATCCAGCATTTTCAGTTGTGGAACGTTTTTGAAAGTAAGAGGACCAATAGTTTCTATCACAGAAAAGGATACATTTAAACCCGTTGTACGGGGTAAATACAGTCCATTGTCAAGTACACTAACGTGTGTCTGTGATATATCCAGTTTCTTTAAGGAATGTAAGCTGATTCCCTTGATTTCATTCTTCACTTCACTTAGTGGATTATTTGTCAACAAAAGAACTCTTAAATTTATTGACGCTTTAAGAACAGCCACATCAAGAATTTCAATAATGTTATTGGATAAATCAATTAACTGCAGATTTACCAGCTTCACTGCAGATACATTTAGTACGGAACAATGTGATAAATCAAGAAACACCAAATACCAATTCTGTGTGAAATCAGCCGGTGACATTCCTGATCCCGATGCATGGACCTGTCGAAGGTTGGAGAAGACTTCAGCAGAGAAACGCTGCCTGCAGTGAACAGAGAAACCCAGACACACACAGCCCTGGGGGCAGGCCCTGTCACACAGCAGTTCATCATCCCGCTGTGGACACTGACCCCAGCCATCACACAGGTGATCTCCGTGCACACACACACTGGACGATCGGCAACGATACAAACCAGGACATGTCACTGTCTCACAGCCTTGTTCATCCTCTCCATTGATACAGTCAGAGTAGCCGTTGCAGTGCGTGTAGAAAGGCAGGCAGTAGGTCCATTCGCCTGTACAGCTGTAGTGGCTCACTGGACAATAGTGGTCAGTGGTCATTACTCGCTGGTGAAAGCAGCCTGTGCCGTCTAGATCAATGTGAACTCTACGCCCGTAGCTTACCTTTTGGTCTGGAGGAATGTATGTGGTGTCCAGTCTGTAATTGTATGCGTTGCGCTCATCAGAATCGTCCAGACAGTCTGAAAATTCATTCCTATGTTGAGAGTTTGACACACACTGGCCGTTATTACAGTGGAAATTAGAACAAGATGGATGTTGACAGAAATCCTCGTCACTGTGGTCAGGACAGTCGTGCCTGAAGTCACACACTACAGTGTAGGGAACTGGGGTCCTTTCACCATCATCACATGTGAACACAGAGCACCAATACTTCACTGCTTCTTCAAGTGCAGCAATTTCATTTTCTGTGTGTCCATCAGATTTGTTAAAGGAAAATGGACACTGCAAGAACTGTGTTTTCCAGCAATAACTACTGAAGTCGCATTTCAAGAAAAAGTGCACTACATGATCTGATGGACAAAGAAATAACAGCTGCTGCGTATTTCTGTATATGGACTGGGCAGAGAACGGGTGATGGACAATTTGCAGAGAAAAATAGCCTGGAGAGGGCAACTTTCTCTCACAGAGCACAAGCCTATACTGGTACCTTTTATATGGATCTAATCGATTAATGTCAAACTTAATACGTGGTATTTCATTAAGAACAACGAACCACTCATACATTAAATAAACCTTTATAGCTTCAGGTAGAGGACTCTGTAAAATTAAATGATTAACGTTGTAGACCAGTGATTTATCCGCCCAGTGACGAAATTTGCTGTACTGAAAAGGCATGTTGAACCACCCAATCATCAGACCAAAGAACATTTTCATTTGAAAGGAATTTTCAAAAATAGGTAATGAATCCATTTGTTCTCTTTGTGTTTTTATTGTCGCCAATCCAGCGCCCATGCCTTGACACCTGTGAACAAGGGACGTTGGGTATTCAGCGATTTCCAGTAAAATCAACTTGAAACACTTGTTGGTGGAAGCCACCATCCCCTGGCACTGAGGACTGCTGAAGGGACAGTGCTCTGTCTCATCCTGACCATTTTCACACTGCACGTGCTGATTGCAATGCACGTGACTCTGAAACCTGACGTAATGGTCCACAGAGCAGTTGAGTGAACCAGAAGGCAGCACCTGGGGCTGATGTGCTTTAGGCAACATGGAGAAGTACAGTCTGAGGCCTGCATGCAACCACGTTCCATATACGCAAGTGATTAGAAGTGATGATGGGAATACTTTAGGCATTGTAAAAAGCTGAATAGAGATGTGACCATAGGCGGGTTTAGCTGCTTTCAGGTTTCTGTACGAGACATCCATTTCAATTAAATGCCTTCCACTGTTAGGACTGTGCACTTGCTGGACACTGACCATTGTGACATGTCCAGCAGGTCCGTTCAGCTTTTGTTTGAAGTATATTGTAACTTGATATTTATTTACAAGAAATGGCGTGATGAGATAACCAGTATGCCTTGTTATATACTGCAATATAAAATTGTGCTTTTTTATTATACTGAGAGCAATTTCTGCCAGAGGATTGTTGGTACTTAAAATAAAAGTGCTCTGTTTTGATTCAACAAATATTTCTTCCAAACTATGATACTTACATCTGATTTTTAGCTGGCAAACTATCCCATCATATATCACTGGACTAAAATGAGTAGAGTTACACCAGTACACCAGTCTTCTCACACGAACACGAAGATACAATTTCTGCGGTGTTCTGACATGAAGCTTGCAGAAGGACGAGGACTGTCCACAGAAGCCGTGGAACACCCCGGGCAGTGCAGGGAACTGGGACCGGCTGTGCTCACAGTCTGAGGCATTGATCTGCACGGCAGTGTGGTTGGGGAAGGCCTGGTTCCTGGGGCACTGCACGCCAGGGCACAAGGCACAGAGGTCCTGGGTAGCACCAGTAGTGGGAAGACTAAGGATGTTGTCTGTACTGTGTACACCGTTTTCCGTGTTCTGTGGAACATTGGTAGAGTGTCGACTGAGGATGTTGCCTGTTGTTCTTTGCAGTGCTTTAACAAAGAGATAATATATCAGTATTATATAGATTTTATTTCTAATAAAAATGAACGTGTCAGAGAATCAGACGAATCAGAAAGTTGAGGGCCCACAACCCTTGAATCAAGTAAACCAAGTGACTAAAAATCCTGGTCCAGTTCAGGCTGGAAAACGACTAGCACAGTGGAACCGTCCAAAAAACATAACCTACTGACTAAAAATGATGAAGAAGACAAAACAGTAGTACACATTATTCATACAGTTCCGCCAGTTCAAAAAGAAGAAATAAAACAAGACAATCAAATGAATCAATCTATTTTGTTTATTGTTGGTGGTTTTGGTGTTGGCTATCTGGCTTATAATTTATATAACAAATATATGCAACAAAGCCAGAAAAAATGTAATTTATATTTGACGAATCATTAGTTATTGCTAGATCTAATAAAAAAAACATGCGTATTGATAATATTTTTTATTACATAATGCTACATGCCAAGCAATATATATATAACTGTAGACTGAATAGTCAGCCTCCTGTATTAAATGTTTTTGTCTGCAGGTTAAAATATCGTTTCAAAATCGAGGAATATATTGCACGCAGAAATATGGCATATGAAGACTTTACTTCCAAATGGTCACTGTACAAACCCCTTATTTCTTGAGGTACAGGGTAAACAACTGTAACGGATGCTCACTCTGATATGTAAAACAGAGGGCCTTATGGGTTGGTTTTTGTTGGTGGGTTTTTTCTCCAAAATACTTGTTGTTGGGTGTGTTTTTTCTTCTGTGATTTTGTAATCTACTTTTTTGCTTTGTGTTTTTGTACTGGCATCATAGTTTATATTAATACCCGCGTTTCTTAAAGTATTTCCTTTTCGATTTGGGTGTTGATTTCATTTGTTTTTTTAGTCTGAAATACATGTATATGTTTGTTTATGTATGTGTGTATTGTGTATATATGTATGTGGGTATGTATGTATGTTATATATTTGTTTGTTTTTCTTTGGTTATGTATATTTAAATGAAAAACGAACAAAAAGCCAGAACAAAAGAGTAGATGTACAAACAACAGAAAGCAACAGACAAATAAGAATAACTAAAACCAAAAAGATTAAAACCTGTGGGCGATCCATTTTTAATGCAATAAATGATTTTTTGGAACTGTATAAAAACTTAACAACAACTTAAATAAGTATCTTGATGAGAACTTAACTAAACTTAAATAATAACATATATAAGTACTAAGTAATAACTTAATAATTTTTTGTGTTAGAACTTAATAAAAAAAACTTGATGCGACTTAAAAAGAACTTATTAACGACTTGAAGTTGACTTAACAATAACTTAATAAAAACTTAAAATAATAACTTGATTAAAAACTGAGTAATAACTTAACAAGATATTAAACAACTTGATAAATTATTAACTAAATTGTTAACTTTTTAGGGGGGTTGTGTACGTACAGCCTCTTTGCCTTTATTTTAAACAGGGCTATGGTTGTATGCTTGTAAAGGGATTAATGTATGCATGCATCACTGTAATCAGATATAAATAAACACAAAGGTAAGGTGTGTTGCCTGGTATGTAATAATTATTGCTCTCAGCTAATCCTGGAATTTTAGTTGCTTCTACGTAAGACACTAAAACTAAAACTGCTCTTCAAGGCGCAGTTTGTGCCGGTAAAAACAAGTAAAGCCCAGAAATGTGTCAAGTAGTCTTCGCGGACTGTTTGTCCTACTTACAACTGTGTCAAGTAGTCTTCCAAGACTGTTTGTCCTAGTTTTGCTCGCCACTACGAAATCAGAGCCCTCCTCATTCTTCCTCCCGGACTTGGGACCGAGCATAGGTGAGTTACTCTGATTTCAGAGTGGCTGAGCTTTTATAGCGGCTCTTGTTCGCTAGTTAGTTACATATGTCACATGACATTTTGAGCTTTTTTTTTAGAAATAGTGATGCCGCTCACTACTTCACCCCATCCTGTTAGATGTAACTAGTCTTACCTAGCTTATCATTAAGGGTCTTTACAAAACTGATGAAACTCTTCATTATGTCTCATATGTTTTTCAATCAGTTTTGTTTTGTTGTATAATTCACCAATGCTGATTGCAAGACGATCAAACTTTGGACAATCATGAAACCTTGTTGAAATGTCAGTTAATGTTCTCGCATAGCACATGTCAATGCCAACATTTTCTTGAAAATAAGCCCTCCATGTTGTTGATTTTGTTTTGCCAAAGACTTCACGAGCTTTTCAAGCCAATGACCAAAAGTCAAAGCATGATGAATAGTTTTGCTCTTTCCAACATGATCGCTTTATTTGCCTGTTTCAGGAATGGCAACATTGTTTTCACTTCAGTGCAGTTTTCAAATTTTCGAATATCTTCTCCAGTAATGTCTTGTTCTATCCAAGGTACGATACGGTCTGTCAAATA
The DNA here is from genome assembly GCA_017654935.2 of Phymorhynchus buccinoides. Lineage (NCBI taxonomy): Eukaryota > Metazoa > Mollusca > Gastropoda > Neogastropoda > Raphitomidae > Phymorhynchus > Phymorhynchus buccinoides. The sequence goes on from JAGGCT020004072.1 coordinate 212,023, forward strand.
TTTTTGAACGTCTTCAGCTTCTTCTTCAGATTTATTCCTTTTCTTTGTTTTCAAAAATGCCACACTTCCTTTGGTTTTTTTTGGAAGGGAACAAGTTTCAAAGTTTATTTTCTTTTTTTTATATATTCTATTCTATCATTTTCAGATAGTAGGTTTCATGTTGTTTCATACTTCTTGTCTGATCTTCCGTCCACAAGTTATCTCTTTGACTAGACTCATCTTCAGCCTTGGTTTGACTAATTTCCATTGAATCAAAAACGTCTTCTTGACTGCTTTCCATTGATTTGTTTTTGTCTAAGCGTGTTGTCATTTTGATCACCGCACAGCAGAGAACACACAGACACGTTTGTTCACAGCAGACTTTTAGTCAAATGGGCAGCTAAGTAAAGTCAACAGGTAAACGTCAGCTCTGTGATATGATTAACACAGTAATCTGATTGGCTT
>JAGGCT020004072.1:217466-221705 GCA_017654935.2 Phymorhynchus buccinoides
TGCAGGGCGAAAGTGGAAATTTGCACCAGGTGCTCTGCCCCTGGACATTCAGCACAACTGTGCAATCAAAGCCATAAATGCGTAAACTGTGGCGGCGGACATTCTGCCGCCTATCAAGGATGCCCTCAGTATCAGCTGAGACTGAGGGCCAACAAAATTAGAGGAGAAGCTTTCTTGCCCTACAGTGAGGCCATCAGGAGGGCAAAAGATCACCTACAGTCAGAAAAAGAACTAAAAGAAAAACAACCAAAAACAAACACTCCTACAGTGGACCCTAGCTGGAGAGTTCAGCCGATCCCACTTGGGGGGTCGGCTGACTCATACGCCAGTAGGGTCAGAAACAATAAACCTACAACAAAGCCTAAAGATCAGCCTACTCCGGCTCCCCTAGACCATTCACATGTGGAGGTCATGGGGGAGGCGGAGGTGATCACCTCTTCACCTACAGCCCAGAAACGAAAAAAAAAGAAAAAAAGAAAAAGATCATACAGAAACACAGAACAAATGACCGAAGAAAAAGTTGAAGAAATGATATCTAAACAACTGACAAAAATGACTGAAACAATAATGACGACCATAACTAAGCACATTGACAATACACTGACTAAACAAACTCACACAGCAACTTCTCAACTAGTAAATCTGAATATTCCTAAAGAGGAAAACAAATCCATAAAGGAATCATTCATAACCCGTATCTTACGAAGTCTGGCACAAGCCAGAACTACGAATCAGCCAAAGAACTTAATTGAGGATTTATCCTCCTTAATCACAGACACTGATGACCTTCCCATAGATCCAAGAAACGCTGTAAATATGATGCAACTGGCAGAGATTGCCTGTGGTGCCTCTCCAGCACCACAGACAACAAGACTTAGATTGGGTTCGCAGAAAGCGAAACCCAAAGTCCTTCCTTAATCTTTATATCTGACTAGTCTTAAAATCCTCTTCTTTTCACAACCCTACACGAAGGACTTAATGTACTGCAGTGGAACTGTCGTGCCCTAAATACAACACAAGATTATTTAATTCAATTCCTAGCCAATTCACAAATCTCTTACCAAATACTCTGTCTGCAATCCATTCGTTTAACATATGGAAAACTTCCCAACATTACTGGATATTATTATCCACCAACTGTTAGTAACAAAGTAGATAAGATCTCTACAGCCACCTATATTCATAAATCTCTAAATTACATTGAAGTTCCAACTCCAGAGGAGAATTTGATAGGTCTGCGTTATTCCACAATGATTCAAACTAAAGTTAATAACGAATTCATCAACATTTTAAACATCTATTATCCTAAAGGATACTCAAAAGTGCCTATCTCTAACTGGCTTTCAGATCTGACTGCAGAAAAATCCTGGCTGATTGTTGGTGATTTTAATGCTCACCACATCAGCTGGGAACCTTTCTGCACAAAAACATACTCTGACACTTCCCTTTATAACGAAATTAACGACTCACAACTAATTCTACTAAATGATGGCTCTTCCACATATTATCCAGATGCCTCTACTCACTTTTATCCAAAAGCTATCGATCTTTCTTTAGCCAGTCCCAATTTATTGATAAATCACGAGTGGTATACCTTTTCGGACCCTCTTCACTCTGACCACAAACCTATTTCCATACAACTGAATTTAAGCAGCAAACAACACCAATTTACCACCTGAACCTAAATTTAATTTCGAAAAAGCTAATTGGCCTTTATTCCAATCTTTGCTTTCTAAACATACACTTGAAGACCTCAATGACCTAAACAGAGAAGTTTACTATGATAACATCAGAAAAAAGATTCTAATAGCTGCAAATTTAGCTATCCCTACAACAATACCACCCTCAAAACCCCATAGTAAGCCTTGGTGGAACGAGGAAATTAAAAAAGCAATTAAAAACAAAAAACGTAAATATAACTTTTTTGACCTACATCCCACTAAACCAAACTTTGACGAAAAATTAAAAGCAGAAAAAGAATGTGACGATTTGATAAACGAAGCTAAACTAAACTATTTTAATAAGGAAGACATTATTGACTTTAAGGACCTAGGCAAGGCGTGGAAACGCTTAAAGAGGGTCCAAAACAAAGGCTATAGTATTAACACGCGTGTCCTAGATGGGGATAAATTAACAACTACTGACTCAGATACCGCTGATGTCCTGGCCAGTCGATTTGCCCAGGCGAGCCAAACAAAACATTTGCCTGTTTTTCAACGGGACAAACGTAAAGTAAATTATTGTTTTGAAAAGTCTAATGACAATTCACATACCATCAATGCTCCCCTAAAGATTACCGAGCTTGCTGCCGCCATAAATATGATTAGGAAGACAAATAAAGCAACAGGAGATGACCCTATCTCCTATACAATTATCAAGAAATTGCCCCCATCTTTTCTTAAAGTCTTGCACCATTTTTATTCCGGATGTTGGGCTGAGGGCGAAATCCCAAATGCATGGAAGGAGGCACAGGTAGTTGGGATCCCTAAGCCTGGAAAACCGGCTAGGGACCCCGCAAGCTACCGCCCCATTTCCCTCACCCCACATCTGGGTAAAATTTACGAGCGTATCGTAAAATGCAGACTTGATTTCTATTTAGAAAAAAATAACGTTCTTCCCAAATTCCAGGCAGGTTTTCGAAAACATAGATGCTGCATGGAACAAGTTATAAGATTAACCTCCTATGTCAAAAAGGCCTTTGCGAGACGCAGGAAAGTCCTCGCCACCTTCTTTGACATCAAAGGGGCGTACGACTCCGTTTGGCATGGGAGGCTTCTAGATAAAGTCAGCAGTCTCGGTATTCACGGGAATATGTTTAATTTTATACAAAACTTCATAAATAACCGTGCTTTAAGAGTCAAAGTGGGGTCCTCCGTGTCAAAAATACATCGAATTGACATGGGGGTCCCCCAAGGCAGCATCATAGCCCCAACTCTCTTCAATATCATGATTCATGATATTTCCAAATTAAAACTCAAAAATTGTCAAATTTCCATGTATGCTGACGACATAGCCATCTGGTCGTCAGCATTCACAAAAAGTTCAAAAGCTCTAGCTATACACCTACAAAACCATCAAACTAATACTAATCTTATCATTGACTACTTACAGAAAAATGGATTCTCCCTGTCCCCGGACAAGTGCGAGTTCATGTGTTTTCGCCATAGTCTAATCCAAAAAAATATCAATATTAACATTTTGGGCCAACCAAAATCAATGACTAATAAAGTCAAGTTTTTAGGGGTGGTTCTCACTCCACGTCTTAACTGGAGCCCACATATTGACCACCTTTGCCAAAAAGCTACAAAAGGCACCAATTTTATTCGAATCATCTCTTCCCAGACATGGGCTCAAAACTCCAAGTTTCTTGTTCTTTTAACACAAGCTCTAGTCCGCAGTCGCCTAACATATGGGATGGAAGCATTCCATAACATCACAGATAATCTAGTAAATAAACTACAAATAATAGAGCTAAAAGCTCTAAAAGCTGCCCTCAACGTTCCAAAGTTTGCAAATACTAACCTGATTTACGGAATAATAGGTTGGATTCCAATAAAACATCTTATGAAACTAAACACTTCTACATTCCTTACAAGACTATATGCAACAAATCATTTTTCCATAGAAAGCTTTAAGGAAGAATTTGAAGACCCTTTTTATAACCATCCATCCTTTCAACAACAAAAACCAATTATTGCACAAAAAGTTTGCAACCCATTAGACTATTCCCGGGAAATGCTCTCCATGGCGGGCCTGGAAATAGATGATATTGAAACTCATCCTAAATTCCCCATCCCACATTGGGAATGGGAATCAGCACACTTTGATACTGCTCTACATCAAATGTACTCAAAATCAAATCAGCCAAACCTACTTTCAGTTGCGGCCAAAGAAAAAATTTCCGAAATTAAACATCATCTATTAATATATACAGACGGTTCTAAGATCTCCGATTCACAAATAGGGTGCGCTTTTACCATTCCAGCCCTCAAAATTACTAAATCCTTTCAACTAAATTCAAAAATCTCAATATTTAGTGCAGAACTCTGGGCAATCCTTGAGGCCTGTTTTTTTATAAACGAGTTTCAAAAATCATTGTATCAGGTGACAATCCTCACAGATTCCTTATCCTCGATACAAGCATTGCAAAATAATACAAAAAATAGAAGGAAAATCATTCAAGAGATACAAAACCTTATTCATCAAATAAGAATTAAAGGTACCAATTTAACCATTATG
>JAGGCT020004072.1:222205-239417 GCA_017654935.2 Phymorhynchus buccinoides
TGTTTCCTCCTCTTGCTCCCTCTCCCCCCTGCACGAGAGAGAGAGAGACTTCAAGACTATATGGTAAAAACCACCCTCTTTTGTCAAAGATATTTTACCCATTGAGATTATTTTTCTGTTTAAGGCATCATAATGCGTCATGAATGCTAAGCACGCATATCTGTCATCTTAGCCTTTCCACTTCTATTAGCTTATGTGATAATTGTACACAGCATTAATTCATAGTCCGTAGGCGACCACCGAGCAGAGAGGGTCACCTTTTGAGAGAGACTTTTGCAGAGGACGATTTTCAACTCTACTCTCTATACCACAGTACGGCGGCTGTCTGAGCAGAGGAGAGGACATCTCAACATTCTTTGGACCCCTTCTGCCAGCACCGCCGCACGACAAACGATAGCTTCACCCAGCATGAGGGCCCATTCCATGCGGCTATCCAACGTTGGATCAACTTAAATTCGTTGAGCTTGCTCCGAATCCAGGACTTTGAGGAGGATTAGGACCACCTTCTTCTACTAGGACTGTCTTCCACCTCTGCCTCCACCAACGACGTCTTTTCCTGATCACTTCTTCACGTCGTTGGATTTGTCTTTCGTAAGCATAAATAGGGCACTAAGGTTTTGTTTTTTTCATTTGTTTTTTGCAGTTCGATGTCTTATTCGTCTGCATAGATGTTAGGGTTGTAGGACGTGCCACAAAAGTGGTATCCCTGGGAGGACTGCGCTGGCCACCCGAGCCCTTGCACAGCAGCTCTCCCAGGTAGTAGGGACTAGGATCCTAGCTAGCTAGCTTTTCACTGATTTTTACATTTACTCTTTCCTCACTATCTTTTTTTTCGACATTTATATGTCGTTCTTGGTCTGTCTGAACCCCCCACTCGTAGGCTTTTTGCCGGTGGGTACGGTCTTCGTAGAATAGCTTCTGTAGGGTAGTTCCATCTTCTTTAGGTTGTTTTGTTTTTGCCAGCCTCCTAAATTGTTGGAGGAGCTTGTGTGCAAGCCTAACAACTAAAATAGCTCAGTGTAGGTCTTTATAAAAACATAGGAATCTAGGAACTTCTGTCTTTAAAACAATCGACCCTTCCTCCTCAAAAGAAAAAGAAATAATGTAAAGATGTAATAATATAAAGTATAAATTTGAGAAAAGAAAGTAAAAACTTGTTAAAAGCAAAGTATAACCTTCAAACTAAGTTTAAAGACATTAAGAAATAATAGTAGAAACAAACAGAAAAATTTCATAAAAAACACCTGTTTGACAAAATTTTTCATAACATTTAAAATCTAAATTAATCTGGTAAAAGTCTAGGCAATATTGAGCCCTTGGGAGTTCTATTGGCTTAAAATATTATAAAACTAATAATTGGAATAGATATTTTTTCTATATCAAAGTTAAAACTATAAGCTAGACTAATTACGGTGGTGGCCATTTGCTTACTCCCGGAGCTCTTATTAGTGTACCTGACTGACTGACTGACGTTTTGATTTTACGTCCTCTCAACCAACTATGGGTCATGTGGGACATTTGAATATATTATCAAGGATTTATGATTAAAATAGTTAACTTGGGAGATCTTGTCTTAGTTGTTACAAGTCAGTAAGATTTTATGAACATAGATACCAAGGACTCAAGAGGGGGATTTTGTTAGCCAAGGAAGGGGCATCGCATCGCGTAGCTTGCTTCCTCTTTTTTTTGATTTTTGTTTTTTATAATTTTTTTTTTTTTTTTTTTTTTTTTTTTTTTTTTTTTTTTTTTTTTTTTTTTTTGTTAGATAGAGAACAATGATTAAGTAACTCACAGAGTTAAACAATGACATTTTGTTTTCTTTATTCCATTCAAATCAATGTATAAGAATAGACCAGACTTCGTTGGGCAACGAGTATTGATTATTTTGAAAAGTATCGTAATGTATTAAAAACGAAAGCCAAAAGAGGTTTTTTGGAGATTTTGCGCAAAAAGAACCAAAAGGGTCCAATCTTCATCATCACTACTGATCAAAGTATGGTAGTTAAAGGTTTTATTTGCTTTGGAGGTAATGGTTATAACTTCGTGGAGTTCTAATTGAACAAAAGGACAATCTGAGAATAGGTGTTCTAAGGAAAGAGTATGATTACAATCACATACATATTCGTTAAATTTACAGTAATATGAATTTGTCCGAAGACGGAAGATTAAAGATGATAGGTGATAAGGAATTGGTAAGAATAAACCTTTTTTAACTGGTTTATGATCCCAGTGATGTTCTTTAGCATACTGTTCTAGATCGGCTTTCCATTCCAAATAGGATGTCTCTTTAAGTAGACTATTACATTCATTAACAGATAGCCCTATACTACCGGGGGCGAGATTTAAATTACCTGCTGCTTTTTTTGCTGCACAATCTGCTTGATCGTTACCTTTAATCCCACAGTGGGACGGGATCCAAGTTAAAGTAACCTGAGTTCCCTTACAATTAATTTGATGAACTAAGAAGAGGATTTCTTGTATAATTTCTGCTCTGTTATTTTGAAGTGATTGAATACCCTGTAGGGATGACAATGAATCGGTGTATAACACCACGTTAGAAACGAGCTGGGGGAGATCGTTTACAAAGTCTAGTGCCTTTAGGATTGCCCAAAGTTCGGCGCTGTATATGGATAAATGAGGATTTAGTTTGAAGGATTTAGTAATATTAATACCTGGGATTGTGAAGGAACATCCTATTTTAGTGGGTGCGAGTTTTGAGCCGTCTGTGAAAATTTGAACTGTATGACGTGAGTAGTAAATCTTTTCTTTAGCTGCTACTGTTAGCTGATTAGTGTCTTTTTCTTTAGAGTATATAGTTAAACTAGTATCTATATTTGGGGGTTCCCATTCCCAATTAGGGATACCATGTTTGGGGTAAAGAACCACATCCTGCAATTGGAAATTAGACTTGTCTATTAGATCTTTAGAAAATTCATAAATGTGTTGATACTTGGGATTTATGTGTCGTTCCTGTGCTTCGGTGTATTGGAAAGCGGAGCTAAGTGTTGACATGAATTCTTCCTTTCCATAAACATTTGCTGCCTGAAGGCGAACCATAAATTTGGCACAGTTTAGCTTAATAAGATATTTTATGGGAATCCAATCAATATCCCTATAAACTAAATTGCTTACAGCGTGAGGGGGGATCCCCAGGGCTAATTTAAGTGCCCTTAGTTCCAAGGAGGCTAACTTCTTTAGTTGATTATTGGGGAGTGAGTAAAATGCCTCCATGCCATAGGTTAGTCTGCTCCTTACTAAGGCTTGGACCAGGTAAGTTAAGAATTTTGGATCTTTAGCCCAGTTTTCCTGAGATATAACTTTTAAAAAGTTAATAGCGTTAGTACTTTTAGTGGTTAAGTGTTCAATATGAGCGTTCCAGTTTAGATTTGAGGACAGGATAACACCAAGGAATCTTACTTGTTGAACTGGTTTTTTAATTTCATCATATATAATAATTTTATACTGTTCGTTTAGGATCAGTTTACTGGTGAAAACCATGAAATGACACTTTTCTGGGGAAAGGTAAAAACCATGAATCTGCATAAAACAAGCTATTAAATCAACATTATGTTGATGTTGTTTAAGGGCTTTATTAATCTGTTTTTTTGTTCTACCATTCTTAGGGTTAGTCCAGATCGCTATATCATCTGCATACATGGAAATGTTACAATGTTTAAACGGGAGTTTAGGTATTTCATGTAATATTATGTTAAACAGAATGGGGGCTATAATACTCCCCTGGGGAACTCCCATGTCTATTTGATGTTTAGTTGAAAGATGTTGACCTATTCTAACCTTGATTGTTCGGTCTGTTAGAAAGGATTGAATAAAATTTAGCATATTCCCTTGGATACCTATCTTGTTGAGTTTTAGTAGAAGTCTTCCCCGCCAGACAGAGTCATAGGCGGCTTTTATGTCGAAAAAGGTGGCCAAAGTTTTTTTGCCTCTGGCCATTGCTTTCCTAACGTGGGAGGTAATTTTAACAATATGTTCCGTGCAGCTACGATGTTTTCGGAATCCTGCTTGGTATTTAGGTAAGATATCATGTTTTTGTAAAAAGTCTTCTAGACGATTTTTAGCGATTCTCTCATAAATTTTCCCTAGATGTGGAGTTAGGGAGATGGGGCGATAACTTTTCGGATCTCTGGCAGGCTTTCCAGTTTTAAGGATTGCTACTACTTGGGCTTCTTTCCAAGCCTGAGGGATAGTCCCTGTTTCCCAACAAAAATTATAAAAGTGATGTAAGACTGTAATGAAAGACGGGGGGAACTTTTGAATCATGATGTAAGAGATTATGTCTTCACCTGTAGCTTTTTTGACACTTTTAATGTTTCGAATAGCAGATGTAAGTTCTACCCTTTTTATGGTTGCATTTATTGACCTAAAGTTGTTAGAGGACTTAGGAAGTTCTGGCGTGAGTTTACGCTTATCTTGTTCTACTTTGGGTAGGAATTTAGTCTGACTAGCTCTAGCAAACATCTCGGCCAGAACATCAGCTTTTTCTTGATTAGTTTTTGTGAGCTGATTACCATTTAAGATTTTTGTTTCTGGTCTTTTACCTTTACATTTCATTTTTTTAAGTGTTTTCCAAGCTGAACCTAGGTCTTTGTAGTTTATAATGTTGGCTGATTTTTTAAAGAATTCTAATTTGGCTGCTGCACAGGTTTTGTCGCTATGTTTTTTGGCCTTCTTTTTACACATAAGGTTATCTTTATCCGGGTGCTTCTTGCACTGAGTGCAGGCAGAATGTTTGGCCTGCACTGCTTCAGCACACGCCTCGTTCCACCAACCTTTGTTTTTAGTAGTAGCAATTTGATTGGCCTTATAAGTTGGAATAGTCTGATTACTGCTTTCTAGAATTGACTCTCTAATGTTATGATAGTAAATCTCTATGTCATCATCCTGTAAGTCTTCGATGGTATGCTTAGACAGTAATACTTGAAAATTGGCCCAATCTGCTTTATCATAGTTAAATTGCTTAATTGTATTTTCTTCTACGGGGTCTACTGATGCATTTAATTGGGTAATTATTGGGCAATGATCCGAGCCAAGAGGGTCTTCATGAACATACCAATTATAGTTTTTAAGGAGATCTGGGCTGACTAGGGTTAGGTCTATGGCTGTCATGGAGTGGTTAGGATGATCAGGAAATCTAGTACTAGTACCATCATTTAACAGGACTACATTAGAAGAGTTGATTTGTTCTAGCAATGAGGAACCTTCCCCTTTAAAGGTATGGGAGCCTAAATCCCAAGCTGGATTGTGGGCATTAAAATCCCCTGCAATGAACCAAGACTCATTATTTTTAAGGTTTATAAGCCAGTCTGGTTCGGGTACCTGAAAGTAGCCTTTCACAAAGTACATATTTAGAAAGTTAGTAGTACGATTATTCAAGTTTATTTGTATGTTATTAGAGTATAGTTTAGAGGGTACATTTGTTGTGGGGCTAGGGGCAGTTTCGTACTTAATAGTTTGATGTACGTAAGTGACTGTGTGTACCGGGAGTGGTTTTTGATCATAACCAGAACAGTGTTATGACACTAGTCAGTTAAAAACCTGTAGACATTTGATTGGTTCTCGCGGGGGACAAAACATTTTGATTGGTTCCCGCGGGAAACAAAACAGGGAAAATGTAAAACGTTTTGTTTTATTTAATACGGCCACGGGGAGACCTTGGTTCCCTCTTGGTCTTTTTTGAAGGACGCTAGGCCTGTCTTATAACGAATTTAATTTAGATTATAGAGTTAAGATATAGTTGTAATTTAACATTAAAAATTGTAGCAAGAATTATGACTATGGCTAACCATGAAATACTGACCAACTTTCTGGACACTAGCACAGAAGAAGAGTCAATTTTTACGGCAGAACCTGTGACAAAGACCACAAATGAAGTTTTAAATCAAACTTCAACGAGAAAATCAAAAAGAAAATCAAGGCATTCTGATGATGAACAAAGTAGCCCTGAGACGACAGGTCCAAAAGATAAAAAGAACAAAGAAGATTTGGGGTCAATGGAAGATACAGAAACCGATAGCCCCTTGTCTCCCACTATCGAAATTGATACAAGCTCAATCCCGGTGATGACCTCTGAGGCTCCCCGGGATGACAAGAAACAGGGTTCACCCAAGGCTCCCTCCTTGATAGAGGAGCCGATTTCGATCTGGGGTACCAAAGACCGAATAGAAAACAATAAAGAAACAGATTTGGACTCTGAGTCAGACGAGGGTGGGGACTTCGTCGAAGTTCGTCAACAACGAAGACGCCCCCCCCCTCGTCAACAAAACTCCATTCCACCCATTTTTCTGGAGTACCCAGTGATCCTGGAGGACCTATGCACATGCACGGCAACCTTCAGGGCACTGGGCCCCACAACAAATATGAAAATTTTCCGAAACAACGTGGGGGACATCCTTAGCCAGAGGCCACTAAATGGAAACAGATGGCTGATTGGCTGTAAGTCAGCCTCTCAGCAATACAAACTTTCAAAATTAACTTCAATCTCAGCTATAAACATCAAGTGTACCGTTCCTGAGGCCACCACTGAGGGGGTAATTAAGCCGATCCCCTTCGAAGAAGATCTCGAAGACCTCAAAACTTACATTCCAAATGCTAAATCTATCCAAAGATTAAATAACAGAGATGGCACAGAATCCCGTGCCATCAAAATCATCTTTACAAATCCAATACTGCCTGCATTGGTGAAGATCGATGCTCAGGAGTTCCCGGTGGCGCCATACGTGGCCCCGGTGCGACGATGCCGCAGGTGCGCCCGATATGGGCACGGTCCCAACCAATGCAGAGCGAAAGTGGAAATTTGCACCAGGTGCTCTGCCCCTGGACATTCAGCACAATTGTGCAATCAAAGTCATAAATGTGTAAACTGTGGCGGCGGACATTCTGCCGCCTATCAAGGATGCCCTCAGTATCAGCTGAGACTGAGGGCCAACAAAATTAGAGGAGAAGCTTTCTTGCCCTACAGTGAGGCCATCAGGAGGGCAAAAGATCACTCTACAGTCAGAAAAAGAACTAAAAGAAAAACAACCAAAAATAAACACTCCTACAGTGGACCCTAGCTGGAGAGTTCAGCCGATCCCACTTGGGGGGTCGGCTGACTCATACGCCAGTAGGGTCAGAAACAATAAACCTACAACAAAGCCTAAAGATCAGCCTACTCCGGCTCCCCTAGACCATTCACATGTGGAGGTCATGGGGGAGGCGGAGGTGATCACCTCTTCACCTACAGCCCAGAAACGAAAAAAAAAGAAAAAAAGAAAAAGATCATACAGAAACACAGAACAAATGACCGAAGAAAAAGTTGAAGAAATGATATCTAAACAACTGACAAAAATGACTGAAACAATAATGACGACCATAACTAAGCACATTGACAATACACTGACTAAACAAACTCACACAGCAACTTCTCAACTAGTAAATCTGAATATTCCTAAAGAGGAAAACAAATCCATAAAAGAATCATTCATAACCCGTATCTTACGAAGTCTGGCACAAGCCAGAACTACGAATCAGCCAAAGAACTTAATTGAGGATTTATCCTCCTTAATCACAGACACTGATGACCTTCCCATAGATCCAAGAAACGCTGTAAATATGATGCAACTGTCAGAGATTGCCTGTGGTGCCTCTCCAGCACCACAGACAACAAGACTTTTCAAACTACAGTAAATAATAAATTTATAAACATTTTAAATATCTACTATCCTAAAGGATACTCTAAAGTGCCTATCTCTAACTGGCTTTCAGATCTGTCTGCAGAAAAATCCTGGCTGATTGTTGGTGATTTCAATGCTCACCACATCAGCTGGGAACCTTTCTGCACAAAAACATATTCTGACATTCCCCTCTACAACGAAATTAATGACTCACAACTAATTCTACTGAATGATGGTTCTTCCACATATTATCCAGATGCTTCTACTCACTTTTATCCAAAAGCTATCGATCTTTCAGCTGCCAGTCCAAATTTATTGATAAATCACGAATGGTACACCTATTCGGATCCTCTTCACTCTGATCATAAACCTATCTCCATACAACTGAATTTAGCAGCAAACAACACCAATTTACCACCTGAACCTAAATTTAATTTCAAAAAGCTAATTGGCCACTATTTCAATCCTTGCCATCTAAACATCTTTACAAATCCAATACTGCCTGCATTGATAAAGATCTCACAAAAAACAGGAGTTCCCTATGATAACATCAGTGGCCCCGGTGCTACGGTGCCGCTGCGCCCGATATAGCTATCCCTAAACAATGCACCCTCAAAACCCAAATTTGTACCAGGTGCTCTGCCCCTGAACATTCAGCAAAAAAAATCAAAAACAAAAAACGTAAATATAACTGTTTTGACGGACATTCTACTTTAATCAAACTTTGCCCTCAAACTAAAAGCAGAAACTGAGGGCCAACAAAATTAGAGGAGAAGCTAAATTTGCCTACAGTGAATCAAGGGCAAACAGATTAACTACAAGGACCTAAAGAAGGCTAAAACGTCTAAAGAACCCAAAATAAACACTCCTAATATTAACACGCTAGCTGGAGAGTAGATGGGAATAATTTGGGGTCGGCTGACTCAGATACCGCCAGTAGGGTCAGAAACAATAAAAGGCTAACAACAAAGCCTAAAGATCAGCCTGCTTCCGGAAATGGGACCTTAGAAAAGTAATTGGCCCCTTTTCAATGAAATTCACACGGAGGTCATGGGGGAGGCGGAGGTGATCAAATTTCACCTACAGCTCAGAAACTAAAAAAAAAGAAAAAAAGAAAAAGATCATGGAAACTCAGAACAAATCACTGAAATAAAAGTTGAAGAAATGATAAAACAACTGACAAAAATAACTGAGACAATAATGACGACCATAACTAAGCACATTGACAATACACTGACTAAAAAAACTCACATTAGCAACTTCTCAACTAGTAAATCTGAATATTCCTAAAGAGGAAAACAAATCCATAAAGGAATCATTCATAACCCGTATCTTACGAAGTCTGGCACAAGCCAGAACTTCGAATCAGCCAAAGAACTTAATTGAGGATTTATCCTCCTTAATCACAATTATTTTGATGACCTTCCCATAGATCCAAGAAATGCTGTCAATATGATGCAACTGGCAGAGATTGCCTGTGGTGCCTCTCCAGCACCACAGACAACAAGACTTAGATTGGGTTCGCAGAAAGCGAAACCCAAAGTCCTACCTTAATCTTTATATCTGACTAGTCTTAAAATCCTCTTCTTTTCACAACCCTACACGAAGGACTTAATGTACTGCAGTGGAACTGTCGTGCCCTAAATACAACACAAGATTATTTAATTCAATTCCTAGCCAATTCACAAATCTCTTACCAAATACTCTGTCTGCAATCCATTCGTTTAACATATGGAAAACTTCCCAACATTACTGGATATTACTATCCACCATCTGTTAGTAACAAAGTGAGATAAGATTTTTTACAGCCACTTATATCCATAAATCTTTAAATTACATTGAAGTTCCAACTCCAGAAAAAATTTTAATAGGTCTGCGTTACTCCACAATGATTCAAACTAAAGTTAATAACGAATTCATCAACATTTTAAACATCTATTATCCCAAAGGATACTCAAAAGTGCCTATCTCTAACTGGCTTTCAGATCTGACTGCAGAAAAATCCTGGCTGATTGTTGGTGATTTTAATGCTCACCACATCAAACAGCTGGGAACCCTTCTGCACAAAAACATACTCTGACACTTCCCTTTATAACGAAATTAACGACTCACAACTAATTCTACTAAATGATGGCTCTTCCACATATTATCCAGATGCCTCTACTCACTTTTATCCAAAAGCTATCGATCTTTCTTTAGCCAGTCCCAATTTATTGATAAATCACGAGTGGTATACCTTTTCGGACCCTCTTCACTCTGACCACAAACCTATTTCCATACAACTGAATTTAGCAGCAAACAACACCAATTTACCACCTGAACCTAAATTTAATTTCGAAAAAGCTAATTGGCCTTTATTCCAATCTTTGCTTTCTAAACATACACTTGAAGACCTCAATGACCTAAACAGAGAAGTTTACTATGATAACATCAGAAAAAAGATTCTAATAGCTGCAAATTTAGCTATCCCTACAACAATACCACCCTCAAAACCCAATAGTAAGCCTTGGTGGAACGAGGAAATTAAAAAAGCAATTAAAAACAAAAAACGTAAATATAACTTTTTTGACCTACATCCCACTAGACCAAACTTTGACGAAAAATTAAAAGCAGAAAAAGAATGTGACGATTTGATAAACGAAGCTAAACTAAACTATTTTAACAAGGAAGACATTATTGACTTTAAGGATCTAGGCAAGGCGTGGAAACGCTTAAAGAGGGTCCAAAACAAAGGCTATAGTATTAACACGCGTGTCCTAGATGGGGATAAATTAACAACTACTGACTCAGATACCGCTGATGTCCTGGCCAACCGATTTGCCCAGGCGAGCCAAACAAAACATTTGCCTGTTTTTCAACGGGATAAACGTAAAATAAACTATCATTTTGAAAAGTCTAATGACAATTCACATACCATCAATGCTCCCTTAAAGATTACCGAGCTTGCTGCCGCCATTAATATGATTAGGAAGACAAATAAAGCAACAGGAGATGACCCTATCTCCTATACAATTATAAAGAAATTGCCCCCATCTTTTCTTAAAGTCTTGCACCATTTTTATTCCGGATGTTGGGCTGAGGGCGAAATCCCAAATGCATGGAAGGAGGCACAGGTAGTTGGGATCCCTAAGCCTGGAAAACCGGCTAGGGACCCCGCAAGCTACCGCCCCATTTCCCTCACCCCACATCTGGGTAAAATTTACGAGCGTATCGTAAAATGCAGACTTGATTTCTATTTGGAAAAAAATAACGTTCTTCCCAAATTCCAGGCAGGTTTTCGAAAACATAGATGCTGCATGGAACAAGTTATAAGATTAACCTCCTATGTCAAAAAGGCCTTTGCGAGACGCAGGAAAGTCCTCGCCACCTTCTTTGACATCAAAGGGGCGTACGACTCCGTTTGGCATGGGAGGCTTCTAGATAAAGTCAGCAGTCTCGGTATTCACGGGAATATGTTTAATTTTATACAAAACTTCATAAATAACCGTGCTTTAAGAGTCAAAGTGGGGTCCTCCGTGTCAAAAATACATCAAATTGACATGGGGGTCCCCCAAGGCAGCATCATAGCCCCAACTCTTTTCAACATCATGATTCATGATATTTCCAAATTAAAACTCAAAAATTGTCAAATTTCCATGTATGCTGACGACATAGCCATCTGGTCGTCAGCATTCACAAAAAGTTCAAAAGCTCTAGCTATACACCTACAAAACCATCAAACTAATACTAATCTTATCATTGACTACTTACAGAAAAATGGATTCTCCCTGTCCCCGGACAAGTGCGAGTTCATGTGTTTTCGCCATAATCTAATCCAAAAAAATATCAATATTAACATTTTGGGCCAACCAAAATCAATGACTAATAAAGTCAAGTTTCTTAGGGGTGGTTCTCACTCCACGTCTTAACTGGAGCCCACATATTGACCACCTTTGCCAAAAAGCTATAAAAGGCACCAATTTTATTCGAATCATCTCTTCCCAGACATGGGCTCAAAACTCCAAGTTTCTTGTTCTTTTAACACAAGCTCTAGTCCGCAGTCGCCTAACATATGGGATGGAAGCATTCCATAACATCACAAGATAATCTAGTAAACAAACTACAAACAATAGAGCTAAAAGCTCTAAAAGCTGCCCTCAACGTTCCAAAGTTTGCAAATACTAACCTGATTTACGGAATAATAGGTTGGATTCCATTAAATCATCTTATGAAACTAAACACTTCTACATTCCTTACAAGACTATATGCAACAAATCATTTTTCTATAGAAAGCTTTAAGGAAGAATTTGAAGACCCTTTTTATAACCATCCATCCTTTCAACAACAAAAACCAATTATTGCACAAAAAGTTTGCAACCCATTAGACTATTCCCGGGAAATGCTCTCCATGGCGGGCCTGGAAATAGATGATATTGAAACTCATCCTAAATTCCCTATCCCACATTGGGAATGGGAATCAGCACACTTTGATACTGCTCTACATCAAATGTACTCAAAATCAAATCAACCAAATCTACTTTCAGTTGCGGCCAAAGAAAAAGTTTCCGAAATTAAACACCACCTATTAATATATACAGACGGTTCTAAGATCTCCGATTCACAAATAGGGTGCGCTTTTACTATTCCAACCCTCAAAATTACTAAATCCTTTCAACTAAATTCAAAAATCTCAATATTTAGCGCAGAACTCTGGGCAATTCTTGAGGCCTGTTTTTTTATAAACGAGTTCCAAAAATCATTGTATCAGGTGACAATCCTCACAGATTCCTTATCCTCGATACAAGCATTGCAAAATAATACAAAAAATAGAAGGAAAATCATTCAAGAGATACAAAACCTTATACATCAAATAAGAATTAAAGGTACCGATTTAACCATTATGTGGATTCCCTCCCATTTGGGACTCACGGGGAATGACCTTGCTGATACGGCAGCCAAAAGGGCAGCTGAACACACCGAGGGTCAGTTTATAAACATTAAATTGTCTCTGTCAGAGATTAAAAACCATTTAAAACGTTGTGTGTACCGGAGATGGGCTGAGGAATTGGATTCCTATTTAGAAGCCCAACTCCGGTGCAGGAAATTTATCAGTGGTGGTCTTCACCTGCCCGTTCCCCATAAAATTCAAGGCAGAATCAACAGATTCTACACTGACTCCATCCGATGTAAATTCAGGAACACCCCATGTAAATGTGGAAAAATCTTTAGTCTGAATCATATTTTTGATCCCTGTAATCAGATAAAGAAGGAACTACAACCTGTTATAGACAAATGCAAACAAAATAACTTAATATACAATGAAAAGAACATCTTATGTAAACACCATAAATTAGGTTGGTCACCAATGGTTTGGCTCGCCGGGGCAATTGGCCAGGTATCATTCAAACACCTTGTTTAAAAACTGAAACTATTTTTACTGGTGGGAATAGAGTCCCTCTGGTGTGCGGGCCGTATACCTGTCTGCATTCCCGCCCCCTTCTACCCCCATTTCCCTTTTATCTAAAATATGTGCCTGATGGGCTGAAGTGACTCTTTTGAGCCCACTATTTTTTAAAAAAAACCCTCTCCTATGCAGATGGGTGTCCGGCACACACAACGGAGGTATCTTTCGTAACCGTTGCGTTTTGCGCTTGTGCTCCCCCCCCTTTTTGGGATTGCCCATGCGGTGTCCTGTCACTGCTCGGGGCGGAGAGGAGGGGTCCCTTCCCCTCCCTCCCTCCGTCCCGAGCATACAGGAGTCGTTAACCATCCCCACCCTCAACTCTTATACCATCCTCTTAAAAACCATCTAAGCTTATAAATAACAACTTTTATTAATCTCACTTATCTCACATTCCACCGTGACATCAGGGGCGGGGGAGTCTTTGTAGCTACCCCCCCCCTGGGATCAGATGGAACAAATAAAATTACTTATAACAATGGAGGCCTCTGGCGGTATGTCCCCCCACTCATAAACAACTTCATATAAAATAATGGACCTCTGACTAGATTTCATCTATTTAAATAACTAAATCACATATGGTCAGGTAAGACCAAAATATACATAAAACAAACTAGATTTTAATAGCAACTTTTAATATAACTATGGAACCTTAATAGTTATAAACTCGTCCTTTTTATCAAATCTTAACTTATTTTACATATTAAACAATTTTAAAGACATAGATTTTAACAAAACAATCTTTAAAGCTATAGGGGTTGAGTCCCATAGCTTGACTTCCTGAGTAGAACATAAATTTTTAACACAAATTTTATAAATTCACATACGTGAAAATAACATTATACTTTGCCCTATGGACAATATTAAATAAATTAAACACTTGTTAAAACTTTAACATAGTTTAAAAATTCAACTTAGTTATAATTTAAATATTAAACAATAACGTTACTTGTAAAAAGTTTAAACAGTTTGTCTGTAAAAGTTGTGTACATAATAACAATGTACATATTAATATTAATAGCTTTTTGGCCAAATAACTTTTTGACTAAGGAGCAAAAGATAACAGTCGTCTTTGTATCAAATAAATTTATAATTAAAAAACCTCTTAGGTAACTATTAGTTGTATTAAGTCCTAAGGGACCAAAACCTAATAGGATAGCCTTATATAAAAAATGTACATATACAAAAAGGAAATAAAAGAATAACTTGTATGTTTTTCATAACCTTTTTTTAAAGTTTTTTTAAACTGTATATTAGCTTGAACACAGGCTTCTGCCTGTCAAGAATTTTAATAATAAAGCTCTTCCCGAGCACAAACACGGATTGTTTTTATCATATAGCTCAGTTGAGCCTAAAATGCATGAATTTTAACTGTAGCCCTGGTTTTTTTTAATCAGACCTCCTCCAATCTGCCAGACTTAAAAGCAAACAGCTAAATATCTTTTAAAAACAAAATATTTTATCACAAACATAAATTTTATATTCTTCAGCTTGCGCTATTAAAATAAAAAAATTCTTTATAAACTCTGATAAAATAAATAACTTATTCTTCTAAAACTTCATCTTATAAAACTTAAAATCCACCTTTTTTCTAGGATCACCAAGGCATGGTCACCGCTACAGCTATCTGTACTGTATAAAATTTTTTAATAAAATCGGGACTTTACTGTTTCGTTGTCAGTACTTGCCTCCGGGCATTGCCTCCATATTGTTTCCCACAGTGTTTGTATTACAAATGTCCCATATGTGTCTGGATTCAGACCAAGAGGACGTAAACACCATTTTCGCCAAGTATCATTTCGTTAATGCATGAAATTAACGTCACACAAATAATGATTTAAATTGTGGCGGTACCAAGCCGATGAGGTAGTTTAACCGAGGCGTGGTTACTGATACACATATCTGTATTGTTACAAAAATCGGGACTTCCTGTGTTTGCACTGCTCCAGGCATTGCCCCAGTATTGTTCACAGCTTGTATTTACAAATGGTCCATAGTGTCTGTTCCACCGAGAGATGTAAAAACACCATTTTTCGTTCAAGGATCAATTTCGTGTTCCTTATGATAAGCCTACTATGTTATTGAAATAAAATATTACCTGTATCTGTAATAGTGTATGAGTATTTAAGCTCGTGTGTCTTCAAAGAGAGTATACTTATAGAATTAATAATGACTAACATTAGACACGTGGACTGTTAAACCTGGCCTTCGTGTTGGCTATCTTAACATTAACAATGACAGGAATAAGAACAGATGACATTGCACGATCATACACAACAAGGAAACAGTTCATCTTTTTTGTTTCTCCGAATCCGCTTGTCATCAGAAATATCAGACATGCCAGGCTATCAAATTTGTGAGATTAGATCCACAGAAACCCAAATCTAAGATCATTATTTTTGTAAATAGCATCCTCACTAAATTATAGAAAACTTGATACCATTTGTCATATTTCTATTGAATCATTATGGGTAGAAGTTACTCTAAAGAATGCCAAACCACTTTTAATGGATTATATACAAGAAACCCAGCAGAAAAACAGACTGGTACGATACTTTTAATTCTTTAATAGATAAAATAACAATGCTTAATCTGAAACACCGTGATAGGGGATTTTAAACAGCGACTTAATTGAAAACCAAAACCAAAATGGCAAACATCTTCTAGTCTACCATGGGCTTCGAACAAGCAATTAAATTCAACCAACCCGCATCAGTAACTGAAACAACTAAATCTTTGATTGATCAATGTAAACAATAAACAGTCCATAATTGAAGTCTGCACTCCACCATCTGGCTGTAAGTGATAACAATGCCATCTGTCTTACCTGGTAAAACAACGCATACAAAATTCAAAAGGTGGGAATACGTGACACAAGGACTATGTACTATAGAGTATAAACATTTTAATGTTCAGAAATTTCCTCTCAGAACTTGCAACGCTCAATTAGATCTCATATACCCAAATAAGAGCCCAACTGAATAAAAGCAACCGAATCCTGGATAGTAAATTTACAGCAGTTTAGGATAAGCATGCCCGTAATAATAAAAAAAAAGAGTAAGGGCAAAGAACCCCAACCTCCATGGATTAGTTAAAGAAATAGATATTGAAATAAATAAAACGTAATGTGGCGGAGAGAGGAGAGAGGACGCTTGGGCATTATGGACTGTAGCCAGCACCGATCTCTCGTCATGAGACTCCACGCCGAGACAACCACAGCACCCTCTCTGCACACCACTACAGCACACGGCACGCCTGGCGCCGGGTGGCTCCCCCTTCCCCTCCCCCCCCTCCTTCCTGTACATATTGTGTGAGGCGGGCATATTTGCAAGCACCTAGTTTGCTTACGCTTTGTGTTTGTGTTTTTTAAGTTATTATTGTGCATGCTCATTATCGTCGTTTATTATTTCTTGGTGTTATAGATGGCTTGATGTAAAAAAGCAAACATTATTGCTTACAATGTAGCATCTGAAAATTAAAAAAAGTGACTTTGACACACAAACACAGGGATATCAAACAGAACACTGTGATAGAGAGAGAGAGAGGAGCGGAGAGGCCCACCCCCCCCCCGGCACCGAGAGAGTAGCGCCAGAACCGCCACCCCCCTTTTTCTTCCCCTTTTTTTTTCCCCCCTGATCAGACTCCCCCCCGCCCCCCCCCCCCCCTGAGCAGTACCCCTTTTCCGTTCTTTCCCTCCCCTTTTCCTTTTTTTTCCCTTTTTTCCCCCCCTTTTTTTTTTTCATTCGTATTTTTTTTTCCCCCCCCCCCCCATCGATTTTCCCGACTGATGATTTTCTTTCCTTCCCCGATCCGTCACGTATGAGGAGAGACCCGGTACAGACCAGTCGACAGACAGACAGACACGACAGACAGACAGACAGACAGGACAGACAGACAGACAGAGACAGACAGACCTGAAAGGGAGACAGAGCAAAGGGGGGGGGAGAGAGAGGGACAGAGAGTAAACACCTTATAATTATGTATATTATAGTATTTTGGACGCTTCCTTTTTTCCCATAGACATGAATAGGTTGTGAATCAAATTGCTCGAGAGTTGGACCAACAAGGTCTTAGACGCACAGTCCCAGACCCTTCAGGG
>JAGGCT020004072.1:239917-257040 GCA_017654935.2 Phymorhynchus buccinoides
TGATATAGTTCCCAAATGTTCTACATAATTCATTGTTTGGAAATAGGCTATAGGACATGATGGGTTACGGTTTAATTAAGAATATAGCAGTTAGCCTGTAAACACTAATTAAAACTACCTTCTTGCAGGAGAGCTGAAACTCAAGCTGGGCCCAGAGAACTGTCCCAAGATGGTGAGGGCGTATGGGTCAGCCATTGAAGCCAAGGACTACCCTGGCCCCACTGCAGACATCAAACCATTGCGAGGCATGCGGGATCTCCGCTGTGATCCTGAACTGCAGGTGACGTTTGTGTTCATTCCTTATTGCTTTGTCTTTTTGCTCTAGTCGTGCGAAGGCATGTTGTACAAAATGGATTTATTTAGTTTCTCGCTTCTCTAAGAAAGTTTCACATACAATGTAAAAACAATATTTTGCCAATAGATGGTTTGAAACGAAACATGGAGTTACTCTATTTACAAATTATACATCATATAATAAAAAGGCAAGTGTGTGTGTGTGTGTCTGTCTGTGTGGGTGTGTGTGTGAAACACAAAACGGGCCTTATAACTCCGCCGTTTTTTGACCGAATCACTTCAAATTTGCTGTGAGCCCTAACGGGGCGATGGCAACGGCAACCGAGGCGGCCGTGTCATTTGCGCGGTTTGGCAAATGCGCGAAACGCGTATCCGCCGGCCTCTCGGCGCCCGTATCTCCGGCATTTCTGGACCGATTGCCTTCAAATTTGGCAGGTAGATGACCGGGGACGGTGACTATCTGTGTGCCAAACCGGAAGCGAATCGATTTAGAAACGCGCGCGATATATGCCGCTTCACCTTTTCACAAATAACTCCGCCGTTTCTTAACCGAATCGCTTCAAATTTGCTGTCAGGCTTGCTGTGGCAGGGGCGAAGCCTGACAGCAAATTGGAAGAGAATCAGGAGAGCGCGTGACTCTCAGAGCAGCGCCAACAGGAAACGGGGCCTTATAACTCCGCCGTTTCTTAACCGAATCGCTTCAAATTTGCTGTACTCAGCGTTACCAGTACTTGGCGTTACCGTTACTAGGCGTTACCGTTACTAGGCGTTACCGTTACTAGGGAGAGCACATCACTCTCAGAGCAGCGCCAACAGGAAACTGGGCCTTATAACTCCGCCTTTTCTTAACCGAATCGCTTCAAATTTGCTGTACTCAGCGTTACCAGTACTTGGCGTTACCGTTACTAGGCGTTACCGTTACTAGGGAGAGCGCATCACTCTCAGAGCAGCGCCAACGGGAAACGGGGCCTTATAAGTCTGCCGTTTCTTAACACTTTCTAGACGTAACCACACTTGGCTGTGGTTCTTGTCTCTAATCCGTTCCCGACGTGACCACAACCTACTGTGGCTGGGACATCCACATCTCTGGACGTAGCAACAGGCTGCTGTGGTTTCAATTTTTTAAAAATCCCTGTCTTTTCCATGATCACTCTAGGAGAAACTAACACTATAGTGACACGTAGGGACATGTTGCCTCTTAGTTTGAATGCTGGCGGTTAGTATGCGTGATGGAATGCACGCTGTAAGAGGAGAACCGTTATCAGATAACTAGAGCGCTGAGTGTGAGTGCCATAGACATTCCAGATACAGGAAGTGGGTACCCTTTGTACATAAACTAAGTGAAGTGAATTTGTACAGTAATATAAGTTATTTGGATTTGGGCATGGTACATGACTTTTGTGATGTCTCGACACTTGTTCTTTAGCATACGAGAGCTTCAGCTCGAGTATGCTAAAGTATGCTAAAGAACACGGTGTCGAGACATCACAAAAGTCATGTACCATGCCCAAATCCAAATAACGTATATATACCGATCTTACCATTTATATAAAAACAGCAGAAAATCACAATGCATTGAAGAGGCGAGATGCGCCTCCATGTAGATCTGAATCATAGCAACCGCTGCACCAACATAGCAAAATCCATTAATCCACAAAGAATATAGTCCACAGTTTACAAGGTTGAGAGCTATTTTAATGCAAATTGAACAAATCTTCGCAATAGCAATTGTCATGTCCCGAATGATATTTAGTGTTTAAAACTCTTATTGCACAGATTAAGACCATATGAACGGGATCAGTTTCGGGGTGGAAAATAAAGTAAACTTACTGCATTGAAAATAGGGGAGAACGGAGCTGGTCCGCCTACTTTTTAGCTTTTCTCGCCATAAAAGGTAAGCCAACTGAAGTAGAAGCTCATTTTTAAACCACTTGTTGAGTAAATGTATGGACATGTTGACAACATACGTTTATAGAAAATTCAGTTGATTCAGATTCATTCGTTACAAATAATAGCAAAAATTAGACTTTTTTGCTCTCAACTTTTCTCAAATTAATGGACACTTTCCAATCTTACACAGGACACGGCAGGAGGACAGCATGAGGCTTTCACAAGATCAAAATAATTCTACAGCAAAACACTTAGCAATAAAAATGAAATGAGGAACCTGTCGCAGGGTCAGGGTCGGACAAGCCCTGATATCCCCTACTTTTGTTGCCCAGAAAATTGTCATCACCCAATGACGCATTTTTTGTTTGATGACGTAAAAGTGGTGCTGACGTGTGAGTAAGCAAGACAAGATCTTTTGGCTTTCTTCATAACAAAAGCGCCACGAACCAGGTGGAAATCTAGTCGACTTTTGTACATAAAAACTTCAGAAGCTAATGATTACCAACAAAAAAAGATAACAGCTGTAAATATCGTGTTGGTGTTGACAAACGGTAAATACATTCTAATGATATTAATTATGTTTGAATGCACGGACCTAATGATATTCATTATCATTATGTATTCTTGCACAAAAACTCACGCGCATTTTACACTGAGTTAAACCAAAGACTGTACAGGGGAAGATAAACATCCGGTCTCTTTTCCCTATATGAGTAGTGAGGACAGAAACATTGGTTATGTCCCTTTTAAACGTGACACATTTTACACATCGATAGGCCAGTTGAATTCTCCGTTCAAGTTCCAGTCCGAGTTTTTGGATAGCCTCCACTGTGAATAGTGTACACGTCCGCACTAACTATAACTCTATCAGCCCGGTTCGCCGAGCTTTTAAGTAATCCAGCTTACCCTTTTAGAATATCTTTGGTTAAACGCATTAATGAAATGTAAATGATAATAATGAGATCCAAAAACAAGGAGTTAATGCAATAATTAGATGTTAAAATAAGTGTTTTGGTGGCACTCGGCTGGGCCTTCTTTCTCATGTTTGCGGTATATAGCACATTTTTAGATGGGGTGGATCATGCTGTACATGCTGTACATAATGGGGGTTTCCAGCGACCAGAAAACCACCTATAATCCGTTCCTGTCATAGGATGACGTGAAAAGGTATAAATAATGATAGAGAAGACTAAAAAAATCAATTGTTAATTCTGATCGCTTCTCGGCCTTTTGGCTAAGACAGTGATTCAGGAACATAAATTTTCGTTTATACCCTGGTTGGTTTGTTCAGCCCGTCGTATATGGCGAAAGCCGATATGCGACGTTGAACTGACCTTCCATCCTAAAAAAATAAGCATCAACATTTTTTGCCCGTTTTACCTTTTGTTTGGTGTTATAAAAACGGAACATTATTTTTGTTTACTCTGTTACCCTTGTTACTTTCAGAGATAAGCACGACGAGACAGTACCAGGTAATGATTTATTTCTAACATAACCGTTCAGTTCAGTGTTTGCTCTTTCTGTTGATGCCAAACACTTTATTGTTAGCATTTGTTTAGCTATTGAAAACAACAACAGAAATGTGCTGAAATCTGCCGTCTACAGGGAACAGGCGCCAGCTGTGAGTGCCGTCAGAGGGGAAATGTGTCTCTCTGCAGCTGCTGTCGGGATAGTTTTAACCGAATCGCTTCAAATTTGCTGTACTCAGCGTTACCAGTACTTGGCGTTACCGTTACTAGGCGTTACCATTACTAGGCGTTACCGGTACTCAGCGTTGCGCTAGTTAGTCCGTCACCAAGACGGACTATTGCGATCGTCTGGTTTGTCTGTTATAATTTTTTTATTATTTTTTTTCTTTCTTTTTTTTTCTTTCTGTCTGTCCCAAGGATATCTCCCGAACCGCTGGACCAAATCGCGTCAAATTTTGTGTGAAGGTGTGCCTCCTTAATAGGAAGAGATCGGCGCAAACCATTTTGCCGTCTGACCTGACCTTGACGTACGACCTTGAAAACCGAACATCTATTTTTAGCCATATCTCGGGCACCGATCAACATAGGATGTTGAAACTTGGTATGAAGGTGGTTTGGCTTATGCCCGTTCTGATGATGGAATACCGATCAAGGTCAAGGTCAAGGTAATAAAGATCGCTGGAGCCTGAAAATCGGGAGGGTCATTTTTTTCTCCTTCTGTATTTCCCAAGGACATCTTTCGAACGGGTTGACAGAATCAAATTTTGTGTGCTGGTGTGTCACAATGAGAGGAAGTCATCCGCGCAAACCATATTTCCGTCGTGACCTTGACCTTGGCGTACGACCTTGAAAACCGAAAATCTTTCAGGGCGCCATAACTCCCACACCGTTAGTGTTAGAGTCTTCAATTTTGGCATGAAGGTACTTTGGCTTATGCCCGTTCTGAGGGTGGCATACCGATCAAGTTCAAGGTCACGGACAGGGAGACCGGTAGGCCTTGAAAGTGGTAGGGGTCTACACATTTGGTTTTAAGACATATTTTCCACATTGGTATTTGACAGAAGCGCTTCAGATAGTGTATTGTACTGTATACCCTAGAGGAGAAAACACCCCAGCATAAATTATCACCCATGCCTACCTAGACCTTGAAGTGTGACCTTGAAGACTGAAACTCCGAAATTTCCTTCTTTGCGCTACATTGTGTATATGTGTCTTCTTCAAGCTGTATCTTGGGAACTAGAAGACAGAATCCCTTCCCATTTTGTGTCAGGATGTGACACTCTACAGGGTGTCGCAAGTGCTTGGCATTGCTGGTGACGGGACATTTCTGCCGCTTCGGATATGTCCTGACGCTCGCGACGCCCTTGTTAAGATTAAAATTACAGCCCCGTCGACTACTAAGGCCATGTCAGGGCTTTCACCACGTTAAATCTTACCACGTACACAAATTATGCAATGTCTTACATGGATTGGTGATTTTTATACAGTGAGAGGCTAATGTCAAGATACATCGCGTTTCAGATTCCCATTGTCAATGCAGAAACTTTTCATCCAAGTGTCAGATTATTATTCTCTTATGAAAGCAAAGGTGAATGTAATTGATATCTTTTTTCTGCCTTTCCACAGGCCGTTCAATGTCTTAGATGATGGCCAACCTTTCATGTCGCTGAAAGGTTTACAGTTTATTAGCTGTCGTTGAAAACAATTATGGACATCATCTATTTGACATCATATGCAACATGCATCATGCCTCTGCACCACGGTTATAGTGCATTGCCCACCATTAAAGAAAAAAGCGAATAATTAGGCTGCCTAAAACAGTATCACCGCTACTTTGGGCAAATACTCCACATACAGCGTATTCATTTCATACTTTGGATGTTTTGTTTAAATACATGTATTAGCTTTGACTATCACACAAACTTTGGTGCATCAAATTTGAAATGCATGGAAAATTCCCTATGAAGCTTTGGCCTTTCTGTTCGTACTATCACAGCATATCACCGCTACTTTGGTGTTTTTGTTTTGTTTAAATACATGGAAAAATCCCTGTAATGCTTTGGCCTTTCTGTTAGTACTATCACAGCTTATCACCGCTACTTCGGTGGGTTTTATTTGTTTCTGAACAGGACATGGCTCTTCACCACCTCATCCGACAAGACGGCAAACCTTACGCGGAGGAGATCGAGGAGTTTGAAAAGCACTTTGAGCAGTGCCGGCAGCAGCCTCACGTGCACCGCGTGACGGTGAAGCAGATGAAGAGGTACCGGCGCCTGCTGTTCCAGGCCAGCACTGAGGAGCTGAGGCACTATGAAGTGGTGCTGGCCACATGTGCCGTGGGGGGCAACAGGAAGGTGGTGGAGGGCATCAAGGGCACCATGTTCCAGGTTAGACAAAGACATTGTTTTAAATACATGGATGCTCCTGCTTTCAGAATGTCCTGAAATGCAGGATTTTTTTTATTGCCTGGAGCCGGCGTCGCTGGATTGTGAAAATTTGAAAAGCAAAACATTTCATATTTATAAACGTTTTGTCGGTTTCCTGCATGTGTAGAATATAAAAGAAATGATTACATTACATATAAATATGTACATGCCTTTACCAGAAACTTTATATTTTTAGGATTGTTTAAAGTCAAGTTGTTAACTGGGTGGCCCCTGAACCCCTGCCTTGCAGGATTGTTGAAATTTCCCAGGAGCACCCATGTAAATATTGCAGAAGGCTTGTTGAAATTAAAAATATGTCCGAATGTTTAGCAATTTACGAATAATACAAAGGGGACCATTAAGATGTAATCACAGGGATACCCTGACGGATGACTTTTTGCAAGAAACACGTCGAGATCACCAGGAAAACAGCCCTTTACAGAGATCGCAACACTCACTTTGCTCTGGTTTCCTAGAAATCAAACCATCAAATCGGCGATTCCTCCTTGGCGGAGGTGCTGGAAGTCAGATTCTTTCAGTGAAAGACAAGGAAGTGGCTTGTCTTTTGCTAATGGCCGCCTGAGTCAGACCAAATCGTTTGCTCGAAATTTCCACAATACAAGCATTTAAAAAAAAGCTGTTTTATATTTTTCCAAAATGAGTCGCTCTCAACAAAGGAAATAGCTCCAATTTTTTTTACTGCACTACAAAGAAGAAAAAGCTTTTCAACCACTCTTGAGTGGCCTCCACCCACCCCATCCTAAATGGCTTCTCTCTCCGACAACGCCGCCAAGGAGGAATCGCCATTTTGACGGTTTGATTTCCAGGAAACCAGAACAAAGGCTGAAAAGGCTGTCTTTCTGGTGATCTCGACGTGTTTTCTTGCAAAAAACTCATCCATCAGGGTGTCCCTTTAACCTTTACCGTGCTTCATGGGTCGTCCAAGACCCAGAGACGCACAAATGACTTAATACCTCAGGAACTATTTGGACTATGATAATAACATTTTAGGTATTTTTTTAAAAACATAGTTTGGCATATGTCAGCAAATTTTGGTGCCAATACAGTAAAAACTAAAGTAATAATTAGATACGTCATTTTAACATACTTCTCCTATGTAACGCGGGTCACGGAGGACCCATACTTTAAAGAGCAGAAATATGTCACTGCATGCAGTGCATTGAGTATGGGTTGTGGGAGACCCCCGCCATCTGGAGAAGTATAAACACATGGTGACTCTTTGACGAGTATGGGTCCTGGAGAACCCGCATCATCTGGAAAGAGGAGATAAATACTGTTAAAATGCATGTAAAAATCTGTGGGTACGAGGAGACCCGCATCATCTGAAGAGGGGGTTCCGCTTCCGGTAATCATGGAGGACATGAAATTGCATGTCTGCTACCGAAATTGTCCTTTTTTGCTTTGTTTTTCGCCTCCCTCCGTCCCTTTACCCTGGCCTAAACACTCCTTTACATACCTGAGTGCTGAACATCAAGTGCAGTGGTTTTCTTCCGGAAATGTGTTAATATTTTTTACAACTGTCAACTGACTGAGTGTGTACTGTGTGTGTTAAAATGGCGGACTGTGCTTCAGATTCAACACAGTAACTTAAATGATGGATCGTCACTGAACTTTTGATGAATCATCACGAACTTTTTTGGTGCTTAAGCATACATCAACACTAGTCCATCTATGTGCGTATATGTACTTTTTATGTTATATAAATTGTGTTGATAAGCAAGCGTTGGCCATCATGTCGTAGCTGTGAGTTGTGATTGAAGAACTATAAACATTGACAGATCTTTCATCAGAGTGTCATAACTCTCGCAGGTAACCACCAGTACAACCCGCTAATAATTCTTCACACTTATTTATTTACTTGACAATAGAAATCATACTAGCAATCGCCCCGTGGCAGTTAAGTCCCGTGGCAGTTTAGTAACCCCATGGCAGTTTTAACCCCTTGGCAGCTATCTCCTCCCTACACCTACCCCCTCCCCACATTTACTTGCTCGGGGAGAACTTATCTGCCACTCGGCGACACACTTGTTTGCTATTGTGGCTTTACAACAGACAAGCCAGTCTCAAACACACGAAAGTGAAAACTTTCGGTTTTACATTTCCAAGAAGAAGGCAGCATTTCACGATTCCAAGAAAATGGATCACAAATGTGTAAGGTCTTTCATTTCAGTGGGGGCGGCACATCTTGACCTATAATTCAGAAAGAGTGTTTCATAATCATTTTTCACTTTGACCTCGCGCACGCAGAGAGAGAGAACGAGAGAGAGAGATGAGAGAGAGAGAAAAGTACTTCTTCTCTTCTTTTCTTCTTCTAAGTTCTTGTTCTTGGCACCGTCGTTCAGGCATGTTTCTGTCAATTACGAACGTAGATGCATTATGCTGCTGTTATGCGACCTAAGCTAAGAAACAATTAGGCCCAGCATGTCCGACTTCGGGGTACTAGGAAATGTTTTTGAAAGTATTTCTTGACGAAAAAGGCAGGAGAATTTCTGAACAATTACGAACGTAGATGCATCATGCTGCTGTTATGCACCTAAGTAAGAATAATTAGGCCCAGCATGTCTAGACTTCGGCATGGAGGAAATGTTTTTGAAAGTATTTCTTCTTGAAAAAAGGCGAGGAGAATGGACCGGAAAGGCAGAAGCCGCATAGTACGTATGATAACAGCATGCAAAGGGAAACCTGCAGAATGAAAGAGACTGACAGATTAGAGGTAGTTATTAAGCACATAAACTTCCAGAAGGTAGGGGGAAACTATTTGTACGGAAGACCCCCCCCCCCCCGAGTATCCCTAGGGGGGGGGGGGAAGCTTGAACGCGTTCTACTCCCACCCCCACCCACACCCACACCCCAGTCAGTTTATCTCTCTCTCTCTCTCTATCTCTCTCTCTCTCTCTCTCTCTCTCTCTCTCTCTCTCTCTCTTACTCATACTCTCCCCACTCTCTGTATAATAAAAATAGCTGCAGCCCGCTCCCTGCGGGGAGGCAAGCAAAGAGCCAAAGACATTGAAAAGAAAAGACTAACATCTGGTCCCTTTTCCCTATATGAGTAGTGAGGACAGAAAACACTGGTTGTGTCCTTTTTAAAACATCTTTATGACAGTAACACGTCGATAGGCCCCAGTTGAATTCTCCGTTCAAATTCCAATCTGAATCTTTTTTTCATTTGTTTTTTGTTTGTGTGACCCTCCACTGTCCCCGCCTAAGCTTTAATTTTTTCAACTTTTGTAATGATTTTTTTTTTTTTTCTTTCAAATGTACCAGCGGCTCATCTTTTTTTTTTCTCTTCAAACATATTCTCTCTCTGTGTCCCCCTCCCCCCTCTCTCTCTCTCTCCCTCTCTATCACAAGTTTTATGTGTGTGAACTATTACAATGGACATTATTTGTGTGGCGAACGTTTAGTGTTATTTTTTATACAAAAATGTCAGGGTTTCTGTCTGACCTAGTGTGTGGTGTATTGACTCATTCATTCCGTTTGGTGTGCTGTTTACGAATGGTGAGTACGTGTGCCGACGTGCGGTCCGAAGTAAGTAGACAATATGTACCGACAAAGACAAAAAATTGTATACTTTAAATAAATGCTGCTCATCTATTCACCCCCCCCCCCCCCCCCCCCCCCCCCCCCCCGCCCTCTCCTTCCAATTTTGCACCCCACCCCCCCCCCCCCCCCACCCCCCCCCTGCCCACCCCCCCTCCCCCCCCCCCCCCCCCCCCCCACCCCCCCCCCCCCCCCCCCCCCCCCCACCCACCCCCCCCTGTCCCGAAAATCGAAAATTACATGGACAAGTCCAAGTAGAGAAGGAAATAAAACAAACAATGGAGAAAAAAACACTCATAACAACAACAAGGAAAAAAAGAAAGAATCCTATACGAATCCACAATCTCCTCAATCAGAGGATCCCCCCGGTGTCAACCCTTATAGTGGGAAAAAAAGAAAAACTACAAGGGAGACTAGAAGGACTATAAGTGACGAGATAGCTGATGGATATGTGGATATGTGTGTGTGTGTGTGTGAGTATGCTTGCGTGCGCGTGTGTGGTCTGTGTGTGACAACATATGTCTACATGCACGTGTGTTATGCTTTTGTATCTTCTTCTTACAATTATCATAGCCGCCACTGTGAACTACCCCACTAACGATAACTCTATCAGCCAGGCTCGCCGTTAACTCTTAAGTAGTCCATCTTCCCCTTTTAGAGTCTTTGGTTATGTGTCAAGTGTTGGTTGAAATTAGCGTCCTACAAAATAAATCGGTTTATAGCGCGTGTTTATGAACGGATTTTGCACGACGATAGTCACTATCCCTGGTCATGCATGTTCCAAATCTCGAGTCAATGTCGGGTCTGGTTACGCCGCGGTTTGTGAAAATGTGAAGCGGCCTGTCGGGCGCCCCACAAGCCCGTATCTCCGGTTTGGCCCCCTCACGGATAGTCCCCGTCCCCGGTCATCTTCCTGCCAAATTCGAAGGCAATCGGCCCAGAAACGCTGGAGATACGGGCGCTGAGAGGCCGGCGGATGCGCGTTTCGCGCATTTGCGAAACCGCGCAAATGACACGGCCGCCTCGGTTGCCGTTGCCATCGCTCACAGCAAATTTGAAGCGATTCGGTCGAAAAAACGGCGGAGTTATAAGGCCCGTTTTGTGTTTCAGACACACACACACACACCACACACAACCACCACACACACACACACCACACACACACACACACACACACAACACACACACACATACACACACACTCACTCACACACACGGGGACACTTGTCTTTTTACTATATGTGATGATGACAAGTGTAATGGGTGTGACCTAGTTACGTTCATAAGGACAGAAAGTCATGTTTTCATCTAATCTGACTTTGAATATTTTTTTAGTAATTTTTCTTGTGCTCTTCAAGATTGTGTCGTGTGATGCAAGTGGACCTTCTCCAGAGTATACCTCGTCTGCAGTCAGTGCGGTCGGCTTTAGTAAAAAGACTGTGTTTCGTACACTAGGAACTGGACTGTGCGTGTATGCTGATGCTCTTCAGCGTTCAACTCGGCACAGACTCGGCAGCAAACACCAGTAGAGACTGGTGCTGTTATATTTGTGTACTTTGCTTTTAGCAAATTCCTATGCACCAGAACCAAATCCTGGCCCAAACAACCATGCCAACACTGGTGCTCCTGTGGGTAACAGAACTTCATCATCATCTCATTCGCACTCAGTCGTGGACGTGTGGTGCGTGTAATATTCCAGTGCATTGGGAGGACAGGGGGGTGACTTGTGAACAGTGTGGCCAGTGGTTCCATGGGAGATGTCAGAGCATCGACACCGTGGAGTACCGAGAACTGTGTGAGAATTCTACAGCACCATGGTACTGTGCCATCTGCGGTAGTCTGAACAGCCGCACCATCTTCGACTTGCACAGTCTGGATCGGTCTGAGTTCTGCCCACAGGACCAGCTTAGTCGCTCCATCTCAACCCCCACCGAACAGTATTTTATCCCTACTGCATTCCTCCACTCCATCAAGGCCCAGCCAGCAAAACAAGTGGAAGAACAGGCCTTTTAGGGCTGTAAACATACATTTTCAGTCAGTTACTGGAAAAAGGGCGGAATTCCTCAACTTCACAGTCAATCAATCAAATCAATCAAATGTATTTATTGTCTTCAATGAAGAAAATCGTTTTTGAGCGTGCACTTAAATATAAAACTGGCGGGACATTATATAATAAACTAAGACATAAAATACATGCATAAAAGCACATGTTATTCACATAAACCAATTCAGTTTGTCAACACACACACACACACACCCACCCTCCCTCCCCCCCCTCCCCTCCCCCTCTCCCACCCCCCCCCCCCCCCCCTCCCCCCCCTCCCCCCTCCCCCCTCCCCCCCTCCCCCCCTTCCCCCCCCCCCCCTCTCCTCTTTCCCCCCCTCACCCCCAGAAATCCTGCCCAATAACTACAAAAGTGTACAGGAGAGATAGGCAAGACCAAATCGGTGGTGGGGTGATAGCAGTGCACAGTAGGGATATCTATCCGGCCCCTGAGCTGGAGGTTGATGCACTGTAGGCACTTTGGATATCTATCTGCGGCCCCTGAAGCTGGAGGTTGATGACTGTGAGGAAAGACTTGATTTGGGTGAAGGTGAAGCTGAAAGGTCGTCGCACACTGTACCTGTGTGCGTACTACAGACCCGACAAAGCGGACGAGCAGAGCCTATGGAAGTTTGAAGTATCTGTCCGGAGAGCCACTCAGCTAAGGAATGCGCAGCTTCTCATTGGAGGTGACTTCAACTTTCCAGGTTTTGACTGGAGCACCACATCTCTCAAACCAAAGTGTCCCTGTTCCGCCCTTCACCGTTTACTTACTTCCTGGACATCCTGAACGACAACGGTCTAGAGCGGCTGGTTAAGGAGCCAACAAGGAAGGAGAATACCCTGGACCTGCTTCTGACCAACTCAACTCAGCTGTTTCCCAGAGTGGAGGTAGTGCCAGGTCTCTCAGATCACTGTATCCTGTACTGCGAAATCAACATCTGCGCAGTGAAAAAGAAGATGGCACCACGCCTGATCCTCCTATATGCCAAGGCAGACTGGGTCAGCCTGAAGAAAATAGCCACTGCACTTAGCGAGAGGATACAGCAGGCCCAAGAAACATCAACAACAGAGCAGCTATGGACTATGTTCAAGACGACCATACAGGAAGCAATTCATTCCCACATTCCTCACAGGACAATCAGTATCAAACCCAAACTTCCATGGGTAACGGATGAAATCAGGCACCTCATCCACAGGAAAGATAGGCTGTACAAGAGGATGAAGAAGTCGGGTTCAGAGGAACTGAAGATTGAAATACCTCAAGGATCTCCGTCGAGACATTCAAAAGAAACTCTGCCGATCCTACTGGGACTTTCTCAACGGCATATTCACTGAATTGGACCCAACGAAGCCAGCTGCAAAAGACAAGAGGCTTTGGGCCTATATTAAACATCAAAAGGCGTCTAATGTTGGTGTGGCCCCTCTAAAAATAAGACGGTCGTTTGACGTCCAAGCCAGTTGAACAGGCCGATATCTTAAATCAGCAGTTCCAGTCAGTTTTTGGCGGTGGAGAAACTTTTAATAATGAAGAGTTCTTGCCAAAGACGGGAATGCCAGACCTTGCCATTCCTTCAATGGACGACATAGTGGTCACAACAGGTGGCGTAAACAGCGCTCCTCCAAAACTTCAACCCCCATAAAGCTTGTGGTCCAAGACAGGATTACACCACATGTCCTCAAAGAGATGGCAGTGGAGTTGGCGCCTGCACTGACCTGCATTGTGCAATCTGTTCAGTCTTCCCCTTGCCTCAGGCACTGTTCCAGCCGACTGGAGATCAGCATACATCACTCACATCTTCAAGAAAGGTGAACAATACGACTCAGCCAACTATCGGCCCTGTGCTCCCTCACCAGTGTCGTCTGCAAGCTGCTTACCTGACTGCACATCATCGTCAGGAGCAGTCATGAGGCACCTTGAGAAGCACCACATCCTGAATGAGAACCAACATGGATTCAGGAAAGGGAGATCCTGTGAGTCCCAACTCCTGGAGTTTACAGAGGAACTGACAGCCAATTTGGAGAGCAGCAAGCAAACAGATGTCCTCATCATGGACTTTTCGAAAGCGTTTGACAAGGTGAACCACAGCTTGCTGCTTCACAAGATCCAACGCTATGGTGTCAGAGGCTCTACACAGACATGGATCTCCAGCTTCCTCAGGACCGCCGCCAAGTTGTTCTGGTTGACGGATCAACGTCTTCATTTGCTGATGTGACGTCAGGTGTTCCCCAGGGTCAGTGCTGGGACCATGTCTGTTCCTAGCCTATATTAACGACCTGCCAGACCGACTGACATCAACGGCAAGACTGTTTGCAGACGACACCGCAGCATATAGGTTGATCTCTGGCATCAAAGACCAAGACCAGCTGCAACTTGACCTCCACCGCCTGGCGGACTGGGAGAAGAGCTGGGGCATGGAATTTCATCCTGGAAAGTGCCAAGCGATGCAGGTTACCAGGAGTAGGAGTAGTAGGAGTCCCCTACATCATTCTTACGTCCTGCACGAGCACACCCTTGATAATGTAAGGGAAACTAAATATCTCGGCATCTCCATCAACAGCAAGATCTCATGGGACTGCCATGTGATCAACATTAGTGCCAAGGCCAACTACACCCTGGGTTTTTCTCATACAGAACCTAAAGATCAGCAGCACCAACATCAAGGAACGAGCTTACAAAGCCTCCATGCGTCCCTTGCTTGAGTATGCCTGCTCAGTCTGGGACCCATACAATGAGGAGAACATTGGCAAGTTGGAGGCAGTCCAGCATAGGACAGCACAATTTGTGCTGAATCAGTACAGGCCTACATCAAGTGTGAGCACCATGATCCGATCATGATCGAGAACCTGGGCTGGGAATCACTGGAGAGCAGACGGCAGAGGACCAGGCTCTCCACACTGCACAAGATCAGCACAGACGCTGTACACAGTACACTGCCCAAATCTGCAAGGCCAAGTGGTGCCGCTTCCATCTCGGCAAAGGCTGTGGCGGCACAACCTGCAGTTCCAGCAAATCAAGGGCCGCACTAAGTACAGGGTCACTGTTCCTCCCAAGGGACCACAGGGGAGTGGAAACGAATGCGGCAGGACCCATTCGCAGCCTTCACATGCTGACGTGCGTGGCATCGTCAGGCTGCAGGCTGATCAGTAGCTCATCCCCCAGTCTGCCCCTCTCCACCTCCTCTCTCGTTCTTGCTTATTCCCTACCCATTCCAATCCCTATTTTTTGTTGTTACACCACAACATTGCCCAAACTGGAAATTGGAACACACCGGAACCCCTCTTTTTCAGCTTTTTTTCTTTCAAAGGAGCAGAATGGTCAGCTCATTGACCGTGGGCCCTCAAGAGAGAAGAAAGAAGAAGATCGGAAAAGTATAATCACAAGAACATCCTGCGTGAAGGTTAAGGGCCCTAGCGGATATGGCATAGCGACGTGAATTAATCGTTCAGTGTGTCTGGGGCTGGTACTGGGAAAGTGGAGTCTACCACTTCTCCTTCCAATGCTAGTCTAACGTCAATGGAAGTGAGGTATCCATTGCAGCTTCTTCTTCTGAATGGAGCGAAGAATATAGGAGTGACGTGTTTCCCACAGAAAACAACCAAGCAAAAAGGAGTCAGACAAATGCAACTTTGCGGCATTACGAGCCATCTGACATGAGTGCTGCAGTGGATTAATGTTCTAAATTGCGATGGTTCCGGAGGATCATTGTCTTTACGTAGCGTTTCTGCTGTTGATGAAACTGGTATGTGCAGTAAAGTATCTAAACTTATTTAGTCCTTGCAGCTCATCATTTGCAGTAATGATACAGATACCAGAAGATTGAAGCTGGAGCACTTGCCATTACGTATCTAAACTTCTGACTGTTTGCAGCTGATTGTTTTGCATGAATGTAGCTCTTAATTGCCGATTGGTGTCAGCTGATCATTTGCATCAATCATATTATAAAAAGCCAAACTGACCGCCGTGTGTCCCGTGTGTCAGTCCGCTGTGCCGGTGGAACACAGAACAAATCAGGGCCTGTATATCGTTTTTGACGAATCGCTATTCAAATTGCTAATGAAAGCCCTAACGAGGGGCGATGGCAACGGCAAACAAGGCGGCGTGG
This sequence comes from Phymorhynchus buccinoides, assembly GCA_017654935.2. Taxonomy (NCBI): domain Eukaryota; kingdom Metazoa; phylum Mollusca; class Gastropoda; order Neogastropoda; family Raphitomidae; genus Phymorhynchus; species Phymorhynchus buccinoides. The sequence continues at coordinate 255,707 of JAGGCT020004072.1, forward strand.
CTCATTTGCGCGGTGCGGGGCCAAATGTGCGAACGCGTATCCGCCGGCCTATCGGCGCCCGTATCGCGTATTTCTGGCTGATTGCGAACGCGAATTTGGCAGGTAAATGACTGGGGACGGTGACGATCCGTGTGCCAAACCGGAAGCAACGATAAGAAAACGGCGCGCGATATCAGCCGTTAAACCTTTTCACAAAAAACGTGATACCAGGACCCAACATGACTCGAAATTTGGAACGTCATGGGACCGGAAATAGGGACTATCTTGGTGCAAAATTTTCACCGCAATCGTTCATAAAACACGCGCGCTATAACCCGATTTACATGTTCCACGGAGAAGAATGATGCTTTTAGGTTTAGTTGTGGGTCCCCAGATTATTAAAAACGGACCTACAATGGTTGAACTAAGTAGGCTTCAGTTCGTTTTCTTTTTAGTCGAAAGGAGTAGTTTTGGTTCAGATTGTGTAATTTTTTGTTTGTTGTTTGTTGTTGTTCTGTTCTGTCTGTCCCAAGGATCTCCTGAACCACTGGACCGAACGCTTCAATTCGTGATTAATGTGCGTGGTGGTGCCAAATGAGAGGAAGGGCATCCGCGCAAACTTTCGCACGGCCTGACCTTGGCGTATGAGCTTGAAAACCGAAAATCGTTAAGGGGCAATAACTATCCCACTGAATGTCCTAGAGTCTTGAAACTTGGCATGCGACGGTACTTTCGGAGATGGCCGTTTGTGATGGCAGTATCAATGACGGTCAAGGTCAAGGTCAGGAGATCGGTATGCTGAAGTGGTAAGGGAGTCTAATAATTGGGGTTGTCGTTCCACGCATATGCCCGACAACCGCTCACGGAATCGTTTCAATTTTGTGTGGTGGCGTGTCACCATGAGAGGAAGGCAAAACGAAAAGTATCGCCGTCGTGACTTCGCCTTGGCTAGACTGAAAAAACGAAAATCTTTAAAGGGATAACGTCCCCCCCGTCGGTCTAGGAACTTCACTTGGCATGTAGGTACTTTGGCTTATGGTGTTCTGGTGATTGCATACCGATCAAGGTCAAGGTCAAGTAAGGAGATCGTAGGCCTTTTTGAAAGTGTAGGGTCAAAAATTGTATTCAGCCACAAAACCAGGGCAGCGCCGAGCGGCAGACAGTCCGCCACAACACTGCCACGCACTTGCGACACCCTGTAGCAGTCAAATCTGACACAAAATGGAAGGGATTTTGTATTCTAGTTCACGAGATACAGCTGAAGAAGAAAGAAAATATACGCGCAAAGAAGGAAATTTCAGTTTCAAGGTTCACACTCACGGTCAGATCAGCATGGTGATCATTTGCTCGGATAT
>JAGGCT020004072.1:257540-284011 GCA_017654935.2 Phymorhynchus buccinoides
AAGTGCGTTTCTATGATTAGGCGATGATATATTGTATCTGTATCTTGATACCAGTGCTTAGCTGGCATGTGTTTTGTATGATGTATTATCGTGAAATAAATAGCATCTCAGCAGCTTCTCACGTGAACTTAGATCCTTGATGATCCGTCTTTTTCTGGAAGAGCTTTTGTACTTCAGTACCATTGTATTGTCCAGACCTGCTCTAGCATTACCCCCCCACCCCCCCCCTCCCATCACAATGTCACTCTAGCCTGTTCCAATGCAACCAATAGCTCACCAGCGTGAATCACCCTCATAGCCAGGAAAAGTCCTTGTACTCCCTCCCCCTCCTTGTAATTTTTGCGCAACTATCGCCGTACAGCTGTTGTCACTGGTGAAGTCATTAGCACGTCTACTCAGCCATGGATAACCGTAGTACTGAGGCACTTCCAGGAGATCACTGTACATAGCACCATTCTTTGCTCCTGGCTGCTGGTGGGTTTTCTTTGTCTGTGGGTTTGCGTCCTCCATATCTACAGGACAATGTCACCACTGATATTGTGCTTACAAAAGGCATATCTTCTTTGCCACTTGATGCAAATAAACCTGAGTCTGTCCACAGTGGAACAGAGTTGAACACTCGATGCGTTTTTTGTAAGTGGGAATTAAATGTATTCCATCCTATTACAACAGCCTGCCAAGTACGCCCAATGAAAGAAAGGTGAAGAGAAATGCGACCATTGTCATTTTAGTGTTCTCTCATTTGTCTTATAGCGAGGCCTTGGTTGCATCTTTGAAAATCAAATTATTGTCACTTCTGTTGTTGTTGTTTGCGAGATTGAACCTCCCGCCCTTCCCTGTCCAACTGATCCTCCCTGTGGTGGAATAGCAATGGGCCATTCAACTGTGTGGGTTTAAATTGGATTAATATAATGACATTATTGAGTTGGTTTTTGCTTAAAGCGATTTCAAGGGTATAATCAATCTGCACACCAAAGTTGTGAACGAGCTTTGCTTTGTAATGAATTATTTGTTCACACCAATGCCATCTTCAAAGAAAACCATATAGAAATAAGAGATTCGCATGTGTTTTGTACTAAATTTGATACATCAAGAGTGTTGGTGTTGTTTTATTTGTTTGTTTATGAATTGAATTTGTATTTGCTGTGGATTTTGACCACTGTCATATTTTTTCTAGCATTTTCAAGTTACTCTTGATTAATCATTTTGTCCTTTGGATTCATTCAAGTTTGGATGGTAGCTTTGCAATTGTTACTTCAGCGTTGGTGGTTTTTTAATTTGGTGTTTTTTCTGAATAAAATTTGTATTTGCTGTGGATTTTTACCACTGTCATATATTTTGTTCCTTGCATTTTTACTTTCAATTACTGCATTTTGACCGTTGCATTCATTCGATTCTGGATGACAACTTTTAGCTATAATATGCTATTTTTTCACAGCAGACAGACAGTGGGGTCACACAAGTCATAAACGTCTCTTCATGATATTACTGTTGCAGTTTTGGTGTTAAAAGATATGATAGGTGTGAGGAGTGTTATGTTATGAGATATCAGTCAAGGACTGCCTAATCTGTAGACCTATGCACTCTGCCTAGTCCTTACAGACTAGGTCCTGCCTATTCTTACGGATTGCGCTGCCTATTCTGTAGAATTAGGCCACGTTTTGACTTTGTAGTTTGAGTTTAAATAAGTTATATATATATATATATATATCTAGATCTCCACACAAAAAGTCAAGCAACAAAACTTTGTAGTTCGGCTTTAGTTTAAATATATATATAAACGTACAAGAATTGAAGAAGAAAAACAACCACACCATATATATATATATATATAGCATGAAAGAAAAATCTCAGTGAATAGCTGAACTCTGTACCCCTACTCTGAAGGACTGAAAAGTTAGTGCATTTGAAATGCAGAATAGTTTGCTTTGATAAAGCTTTTCTGTGTCCAATGTCTTTATTTTGTGAACCTCAGAAACAAAACCAGTTAACGTTAACTTTGAGTAATGTTCGTGTTCAAAAAATAAAAATTAAAAAAAAAAATAAAAAAATAAAAGTTATTACATGTGCTGATTTACTTTTTCTCCCAATGGGGAGGACAGTGCCTTATGCAAAGACAGCTGTTTCGATCTTGAGAAGATCTCATCAGTTTGCAGATTGGCCTGCAAATTGACTGTCCAGTGGATGCCAACCTGAGCAAAAAAAGACATTCTACTAGAGAATGGTGTCCTCTTTGCATCAATTCGAAAATCCACAATAAAAGCAAACCTATATATATATATATATCCTCACAAAAAGTCAAGCAACAAAACTTCTCACTGCAAATTCACTTTAATCATAAATCGTAGGTAATTGTTTTTTTACTGTTGTGATTTCATCTTCAACATTCCATTTTAAGTGAAGCTGAGTAAATCACATAGCAGATTCATTTCAATCTCAGGGTACTGAGCAACAAAAGAAATGGGTGCTAAAAACAGGGGTGAAATAAAGCCAACCACCAATTTCAAATTCAAAGGTAGCAGTGCGCAAACAGTTCATAGCGTCATCAATAGCGAGTGTGACCTCCGTGGGCATGAATACAGGCTTGGAAGCGGCGTGGCATTGAGGCAATGAGTCCATCCAGATGGATCTGTGGGATGGCTCCTCACTCCCTAACCAGGTCTGCTTCCAAGGCATCCAGTGTCTGGGGATTGGCGGGCATGCCGTAATCAGCTCACCTAAGCATGTCCCATGCCTTGTTCAATCGGGTTGAGGTCAGGGAACTGGGGTGGCCAGTCAAGATGGGCGATGTTGTGGGTGTTCAACTCGTTGCTGATGACATGAGCCCTGTGACATGGCGCGTTGTCGTCCACAAAAGCAAAGCTAGCACCATGCTATTTCATCAGGGGGATCACTTGAGGTCTGATGATGTCATTCGAGTAGTGTATAACGTTCACGGTGCCCCTCCGGATGACCCCTACATGGGTACGTCCTCCAGTCCAAATGCCACCCAGACCATCAGATTGCTACCTCCATAACGGGCATGCTCAGCAAAAGCAAAGGCCAAACATCTCCCCCCAGGCTGTCTTCACACTTGCTAACGCCCATCATTTAAATCCAAACGCATCGTTTCACATTAAAAGCTAGTCCGTGCATTTTCAAAGGGTGACAAACAACAATTTGATTTTGTTGCCATGGACAGAGTAAATCCATGCATTTGTAGAACCCAGGTTTGTTAGAAGGCCCATGCTGGATGAATCTTCTTGGCACCGTTGGTTTGTAGATGCTGCCAATGTTTTTGCGTCGTCTTTCCGCTAATATCAGATTTTTTTGGGGAAAAAATCTTTGTTTTTGGAATCAGCGTACAGGAAATGCAAATTCTTCCGGATAATTTCCGATTTTGATGGAAGACGTGGGTCAAAATTTGTGACCCATGCTAGTTTCTTTGGTTTTGCTTTTCTGGGTTTGGTGATTAGTTTTCTTCTATCTACATTGGCAGCTTTGTTGAGCTCAAACTTTGCTTTGTCCATGTCCCATCCTGCTAAGGCAAAGTACTTTGCATATTCATCAATTCTTTGCTTCAAACGAATATCCTCGCTGCACACCATTCTGAGCCTAGTTCCCACTCCAGAAAACAGACCTTTGAAGACTCCTGGGGGGTGACAGCTGCTGGGAGGTAGGTAGGCATGTGAGCTTTTTGAGTTGTCATCTGCAACGATTTTGCCCTGGACTATGGAGAGTCCTATGTCAAGGAATTGAGCTGTTGTTCCACTGCTAATAACTATATATATGTCGTACCTAACTCTTTATTCTTCCTCTTAGAGGACATCCTGTCTGGCAGATCCCTAGGATGGCTTCCAACGTTTTGCCTCCACCATAACATACTACTATTTTTATCCTTAATTTGGATATCATCTCAGTAGTTGTTCGTCTCTAGTCATGTCTATTAGGTTTTTTAAATTAAAATTTCACAACATTATTATTTTGTTCATTTTACATAAGATTTTACATAAATTTGTTTACTTTTTTCTGGTTTAACTTTGTGCTGGTTTGCTTTTATTGTGGATTTTCGATTTGGTGCAAAGAAGACACCATTCTCTTGTAGAATGTCTTTTTGCTCAGGTTGGCATCCACTGGACAGTCAAATTGCAGGCCGATCATGCAAACTGATGAGACCTTCTCTTAGGTCGAAACAGCTGTTCTTTGCATAAGGCACCTGTCCCTCTCCCATTGGGAGAAAAAGTAAATCAGCACAGTATTATTAATAATTTTATTAATAAGATGTTTTTTTGTGGGGGTTTTAAAAGAACACAGGACATTTCATAACGTTAACGTTAACTTGTTTCTGAAGTTCACAAATTCAGACATTAGATACAGAAAAGTTTCATCAATTCGGCATTTCAAATGCAACAAATTTTTAGTCCTACAGAGTTGTGTGGAGTGGGAAGTTTGGCTTGTGCGGCTGTTTATCCTTTTTCTGTATTATTTGATTTCATCTGTATCTGATGGTGATCGTTGGTCTATAGGATTTATTTTTGAACTATATAAGCTATCCACAAAAAGTTAAGGATCACTTGCAAACTAATTCATAACTTTCCAAATAAGAAAGCCAATGCGTTGAATTTTGGCCAACATTTAATTCAATGCTTTAGTGATAACGATGCACAATTGCCTTCAATTTCGAGCAATCGTTTGGTCTGTACATTTGATCAAAGTGGGTACGTATCGAAATTTGATTTCCCAAAGTCATTGAAATCACAAGACAGGGCATTCTGATGCTCCCAAAAGTTCAGTAATGCGTGTATCCGCCATGGCTGTTCTGGCACTCGACGCAGCGAGTCCTCATGGAGTTGACCAGGGTGGTGAAGATCCTCTGTGGAAGCGCCTGCCACTCAGCCTGCAGCATCTGGTAGAGGTGCTGGGCATCCCTGGGAGGGGGGTGGTTGCTCCTCACTTTGCGATCCAGCTCATCCCAGAGGTTCTCAATCGGGTTGAGATCGGGACTGCATGCTGGCCACTCCATTCTGTTGACTCCAGACTGCTGCAGGAAGTCGTTGACCACCCTTGCCCTGTGGGGGCGAGCGTTGTCATCCTGGTAGACAGCCGGCGGTCCCATCTGCTGCAGTGTAGGCACAGCCAGCGGTCGAAGGATCTCATCCCGGTATCGGAGGCCAGTCAGGTTACCCTGTACATGATACAAGGGTGTTCTGTGGTGAAGGCTGAAGGCCCCCCAGACCATTACAGAACCTCCACCAAAGGCCACCTTTTCTTGGACAGTGGCGTCAATAAAGCGTTCCCCTGGGCGCCTCCAGACCCTCAGTCGGCCGTCGTTGTGGTTCAGGGTGAAGCGTGATTCATCACTGAACAGGACCTGGGACCATTGCTGACGTGTCCACCTCACGTGACGTCTGCAGAAGGCGCGGCGTGCTGCCCTATGGGCTGGAGTTAAGCGTGGCCGTACAGCTGGGCGACGAGAACGGAGGTTAAACCCATGAAGGCGGTTCCGTATGGTCTGCTGGCTGATGTTGATGTTAGTAGCCACCCTCAGCTGCCTTCGAATGATGCTGGAAGAGGCTGTTCTTGTCTGCAGGGCTTGTCGTTCAATGAGACGATCTTCACGTGGAGTTGTCTTCTTCGGTCGACCAGATCTGCGTCTTTCATGGACCCTCCCAGTGGCTGTGAAGCGTTGAATCAGTCTGACAATGACCGAGATGGGACACCTGAAGTCGCCTGGCCACTTTTCGCTTGGGAACACCATCTTGGAACCATGCAACAGCTCGTCCCCTATCCAACTCGCTCAATTTTCGTCGTGGAGGCATTGTCAAATCAGGCCTAATACTGGTGGTATGTCTTCTTATAAAGCCAAGCAAGAGACAGCATCTCACACGGGGATTGTTTAAACAGCTATGTGCTTTAGTGCTTGCACGTGCATAATGGTTTTTCCATCTGGCTTGTGCAATGTGTTTCATGCAGAACGATCCAAAACAAGGTCCTTTTTCGCAAGTTTCCGCTTTTTCTTTTGCTGCCAAGCTCAGTAATAGAGAATCACGTGCAATGTTTCCACTAACACAACAACATCGCCCACATGTACAGCTGAACAAGAATTCATAACAATTTGGCTTGACTGAGAAAAAAATAACAAGTGAGCGAACGGAGTTTACCGTTGCGGCACCATAGCGCTTTTCTCATAGTGATCCTTAACTTTTTGTGAGTAGTGTATATATTAAATTGACACCACAGTCATCCCACTTGTTGTTTTTTCCTTTGTTTTGAAGATATAGATATATATATAATATATAAATAAGAAATAAAAATAAAATAAAATAAAATAAAACATTTAATTCCAAGGGACAACAAGCAATTTTGGTTTTATTTTAGTTTATTTAATGTCCTAACGTTTCGGCGTCTGCCTTATTCCTAGGAACACATGACCAAAGGTGAATCGTCATATTCTAAATTACGTACAAAAATTAGCGTCAGCAATCTTTAGGTAATGATTATGCAGTATGTAGTATTTAAGGTAACAAATGACTTAATCGATTTGGGCAATCGCTCATCCCATCCCCCCCCTCATCTCTCTCTCTCGTCTATCGCGGACTCATTTCTCTCTCTCTCTCTCCCGTCACTCTACTCCTCTCCCGTCATCTCTCTCTCCTCCTCTCATCTCTATGAGCCTAGTATATATATATGTTATATTATATATGTTATATATATATGTATATATATCATGAAACAGTATATATATATGTTTCAATGCCTGAGAAATCGGAAAGTCTTTATTGTGATTTTGTACAGGCGATCTCATAATAATGTTTGCTAATGATGTCACAATGGAATGCCAATTTCTATTGTCATTGTTTATCACTTACCCTTTTTTAACAACTTCTGGTTCACCCCCACCCCCCACTCCCCACAAGCACACTTACACGAACACACACACACACTCCCATACAAACAGACTTACTCTCTCGTCTCGTCTTGTCCTGTCTGCCTCGCCTCTCTCTCTCTCTCTCTCTCCTCGTCTCCTATCGTCTCTCTCTCTCTCTCTCTCTCTTCCTCTCTCTCTCTCTCGGCTCTCTCTCCTCTCTCACTCTCTCTCTCTCTCTGTGCTCCCTCTTCCCTTTTCTCCCTTCCAGCATGTTCTAAACAGAACCGTCCTTCCCTAAGCTATTCTCCCATTTCCACTTATTTGCAATGTTTAACGACTTCTTTGTTTTTTACAAAAGATTCGTGTGCATGCTATTTATATTATTACACTGTTGGGGCACGTGCGTGTTTCCTGGATTCAGCTTGTTTTTTATTGACCTCTTTTTTAATTTTGACCAACCCACCCACTTCTTTTTTATTGTGAGTTTTAGCTCAGATCCGTTTCTATGTGCGATTCAGTCTTGTGTTTAATCACTTGTCATTTTACCCTGACGAAGACGAATAAGACTCCGAATATTTTGGACATTTTAATAGCTTGTTTGTTGCGTTTTTTTTAACTTTTGAAAGTTTGTACTTAGCTAATATGAAGAACGCTGGTGCATCGTTGTTCACGATCCAACAGAAATTTTCTCCCCCTCCTGTCCCGTCATAAACCCATTGGTGCCGTTTTGTTTGCTGCCTTTCAAATCGAACCTCAATGGCATCCTTCATGTAATCCAGCTCAAGGGTATACCTACCTTGATTTCAAGGTATGGTTGACTAGGGCGAAATAGACAGTTGGCAAGATTTGGAATCGCATGTAGGACCTTTTTGTCTTCCTGCATCACTCACGAAATCATCGCCCAAAGGAATGCATCTGAAGTTCGGCCATGAGGCTCTACCCCGAGCTGACTTTCCTTCACTTCCAAAATCCACGCGCGACTGCGAGTACTGCAAACCGGGAAATTGTGGTTGCCTGTAGAGGCCGGCTACAAGATTCTTGGTGACAAAGAAAAAAACTCTATTGACTTAAGACTTTTATTACGAAATATTTAGGCTGATTCTGACGTTTTTTTTTTATTCTTTTTTTTTTTTTTATTTAATTCGTGGTGGCATTTTTAAAAAAAAAGGTTTTTCCAAGATACAGAAGACTGTGTACAGTAAATATAAGAAGGCCTTTACCTCAAAGAGAAATAAAAAATAAAAAAACGCCGAAAATTGCAGAAACTGTTGACGGGGCAAAAATAGTTCAGACTCCAGAGCTTGCAACGGGCTCCGAATGCGGCGAACCAACACTCCAGAGGGACCAGAAGATTCCAAAAGAGGCAGAAAAATCCTAGACTGTTCATGGTGCTAACGCAAAAGACTACAGAAGCCCAATTGTTGTACAACCTTTCGGACATTGATCTGACAGCAGAACAAAAAGGAAGTGTTTAGCCCAGATGACACCGAAGTTTTTTCCCACTCCCCACTCCTTCAACCACAAATAATTTTTCTTCAAGACGTTGCTGATGGCTGCGCAAACTGAGGCTGAAGATTCCACTATGATCCCGAGGACTCCCGTGACCCTCCTCCTCCCCCCAAGTTTTTATACAGGCCACGGGAATTTCAGCCCCAGATGGACGAGACAAAGCACTTGACGCTTACTGTGATAGTCTTCTAAGGGGTCGTGTAGACCACTTTAGTGCGAACAAACCCAAAATATTACAATTTTGATCCAAAACACAGCACAAAGCGTTTACACGAACTGCGTTCAGTTAGTATTCGCCAATAGAGTCTTACGCAAGTAGTGTGGCAGATAAGGTTGTACAGTGGTGATACCAGAACACTACGATTATACTCGAAGAGCCTCAGATACTCTTATTATGAATCTAGTATTGGCAAAAGTGATCAGACCCCCACTGGTCAGTATGTCGAAAACTCCAATGCCTTAGTCGCTGATCTACATACGTCCGAAAACCATTGATCTTAACACTTCCGTTGGGCCAGTCGTGCTAAGCATGTAGAACCCCCATCTTTTATACCATCTTCCTATATTCATAAAGCCCCTCCACAAGACCCACCAGTGCGACCCTAGTTTCTGGGTGGTGGTCCACGTAAAAGATTTACTGCCCTGGTTTGATCACTTGCTTAGATAAAGTGTCCTCGCCTCCAAGCTATTTAAAAGAGACACGCATCTCATTCAAACCCTAGAAGAAGGAACACTCGTTATGGGCCCTTGAAACGTGAACGCTCGTCCGAGTTGATGTGCATGTGTTTTCAACATTCCTCCAAACGGAGCTCTTGCTGCTGTCCTCCTTCCTCACCACCCAAGATCACCTACAGGCGCGGTTACATCCACCTGTTGTAGTTCTCGCTTTGTAGCTATTCATTGTAACGCATCTTACCAGAATAAACTATTTCACTTTTGAGGATCAGACGTACCACCACACATTTCCTGGGCAAGCCCATGGGTCTCTCCCATGGCTCCGGTGTTTGCAAACCTTGTTATGGGCCGACTTGAAGGCAACATTATAAGTTACCTGTACTTTGCAGATGATTTCTGGACGAGGTTTATAGATGATTATTATTACTGTGGACAGGTCTCAACATTGATTTGCACGGTTTCTACGTACTAAACATAAATTGCCATCCACCCCACCATCTGAATTTACACACGAGTCTTCACTGAATAACTGTTCTTCCTTGATTTCCTGCCTCTTTATCGTAGAAAGATGGATTAATTCAACGGAACTACATCTACTAAGCCCACACAGTCACACTCTACCATACATCATTCGTCCAGTCAACCCTCTCCACTCAAAGACACTTGCTTACAGCCAGTTTCTCAGATAAACCGCATCTGCGCTCATGATTGACTAGAGATACCGTATGGCACGAGCAGCAATGATTATAGTGTGTGCTGTCTACTACTCTCTACTCTCTCTCTCAATCTCCTCTCATCTCTCTCTGCTCTCTCTCTTCTCTCTCTCTCTCATCTGTTCTCTCATCTCTCTCTCTCTCCTCTCTGTGTGTGTGTGTGTGTGTGTGTGTGTGTGTGTGTGGGTGTGTGTGTGTGTCTGTGTCTGTGTCTGTTGTGTGTGTGTGTGTGTGTGTGTGTTTTTCTCACATTTACGCACCTACTTTTTCTCAAGTAGACAAACCTAAGTCTGTTCTCTGCGTGAGGCTTGCAATTGCTTTTCATGAACTGGGTCAGGTGTCTCGACTTGACTGCTTTCCCTTCTTCTCTTATAATAATTTTTTTTACATCACTGTCTAAGAGCCTGCGATAGCGCATAGGTAAGTGAACGCGTCCCGCAAATCATAGGTCGCGGCACGACACCTGCTACCACGTCCGTGGTCGCGGGTTCGGTCGCACTCTCGCCCTTTTTTGATTTTATTTATTGGTGGGGGTCTCATCTTTTTAGAGAGGGATGTGCGAAGGGAGGGGGCCCACCACATATTTTTTGGTACTCTTTTCTTCATTCTTTACATCTAACCAGTTTCTTCTTCTTCTTCTTTCTTTTTCTTCTTCGATCGCTCAGGACAGGTTCCTATCAATTATGACCGCAGATGCTTGCATGCTCCGTGCGAGCCGGGTTTATCCTACGTTATTATATAGACTCAAAGGAAGAAAACTCAATCAAATCCGTGGTGGTTCCTATTTTAATTACATCTTCGAGAGTGTGTCCTCTCTTCTTCAGTGCTGAACACTGGTAAGAGAATCCATACATATAAACAAACACATAATGACGTACAATATGTAATTAATGTTTATTATATATATATATATAATATATGAGTATATGCTGAGAAAAAATCTCAGTGAATGCCGCTCCGTAGCCCCTACTCTGAAGGACTGAAAAGTTAGTGCATTTGAAATGCAGAATAGTTTTGCTTTGATAACGCTTTTCTGTGTCCATGTCTTTATTTTTGAACCTCAGAAACAAAACACAGTTAATGTTACTTTGATTAATGTCGTGTTCAAAAAAATAAAATTAAAATTAAAAAAATTTAAAAGTTCACACTAGTTTATAAGAATTGTTCTGATTTTACTTCTCCATGGGGGAGGGACAGTGCCTTAATGCACTAGAGTTATTATACGTATATATTATTACACTTACAGATTTGAACTATATATATATAATCAATGCTGTGTGTGTGTGTGTGAGAGAGAGAGACGAGAGAAGAGGAGAGAGAGAGAGAGAGAGAGAGTAGAGAGAGTATGTTTTTTGTTTCTTAAATTGTTTATTCTTTTATTCAAGGACATAATTGTGAATATATTCATCGCCTAAATCTTTATTCATGTCATCAAGTATTATGCAAGTGTCCATTGTCCATGCCTCTCTCTCTTTTTACTACAAACGGTACCAATGCCATTCAACTGTTATGCCTATATTTCCCCTCTCTCCATCTCCTCGATCGTCTCATCTCTCTCTCTCTCTCTCTCTCTCTCTCCTCTCTCTCCTCTCTCTCTCTCATCACGTCGGACAACCCTCTCTCTCATATCGCCATCTATTTTTTTTATTTATTTGTTTTTCGTCTTAAAGTGGTATTTTTGTCTCAGACTGTTTTCCTTTTTCATACTCAATTTATCCACCATTCAAGTTTCACGACATTGTTATCATTATCCATGTTTGCTTTTTAATTCCCATTTTTTATTCTTTTTTAATTATTTCATGTTTGTCCATTTTTCTTCCGTTTTTTAATATTTTTGTTTTTGATAACCTGTGATTGTTGTATTCAATGTTCTTGCTTGATGCATGTATGATGGTGTGAAAGTGCAAAGATCTATTGTAGTCTTTATCCTTTTCTCTCAATAAAAAACTTTCGTATTTTTTTTATTTCTCTCTCTCTTTCTCCCTCTCTCTCCACACACACACATACTCCTCATCTCTCTCTCTCTCTCTCTACATCTCTCGTCTCTCTCTCTCCTCTCTCTCTCTCTCTCTCTCACACCACACCACACACACACATCACTCTCTTCTCTCTCTCTGGTTTCTTCCCTCTCCTGTCGCTCTGTCTCGTCTGTCTCATCTCTCTCTCTCTCTCTCTCTCTCGTCTCTCTCTCTCTTTGTTTTTGTTTTTTTCTCTCTCTCAGCACACTCAGCACGCCACACTACACACACGCACACACCACTCTTTCTCTCTCGTCACCTCTATTGAGGGGTATTACAGGCGTTGTGGGTGGATAGTCTATAACGCCTCTCTCTCTCTCTCTCACTCTCAGTCTCTCTCACTCTCTCTCTCTCTCTCTCTCTCATCACTCTCTCCTCTCTCTCTCTCTCTCTCTCTTCGTCTCGTCTCCTCTTCTCTCTCTCTATCTCTCTCTCTCCTCTCTCGCTCCTCTCTCGCTCTCTCAACTCTCTCCTCTCTCTCACTTCGCACACATAAAGCGTCATATATGTCTTCTCGCTTGTTCTTGTTTGCTTGCAGGTCATTTTCTGTAATCCTTTCTTTGCATCAAAAATGAAAATCATTGAACTGGCCTCCGCCCCCCAAAACTCCAAAAAACACAAAAACTTGTTTTCCAAAATAGGCTAGACATAACAGGAATATTCTACGTACAATATTCCAGACAATCTGTGAAATAAACGAAATGCCAGATTGTTTTCTGCTTGTTTCCTTGACGAGATAAAAACAAAACCTGCAGGACATTTATAAAATTAAGCTGAAATACTGGACGAAGACGAAGAACGTTTCCCCCAACACGGCAACATCTCCTTCAGAGTCTGCCGAAATCGAGATCCCATCTTGCAGTAGATGAAGAAATTGAGCGAGGAGTTCAGACAGCGGAACACGTTGATGCTTCTCCAGAGACTCACTCTCAGGTTCTGGAACTGCCCCCCAGCCTGGAACCCCGGCACCGCAAAGGCCGCCCCCTGCACCAGCAGAATGGGAGACAAGCAGGCCACGAACAGCACAGAGGTCGCCACTAACATCCGGGTGAGCGCCACCACATGCGGTTCCAACCCTGTCCCGGTAGGTTTCGGGGCGTAGTAGCTGGAGACGGAAGAGCCTTGTTGCTGCCGCCATTTTGACGCTTCGCGGAGCTTGGCGGAAGTGACGACAGTGGTGGTACGACTATGACAAAAAGAACGGCGGGAAGCACGGTGCCGAAAATCACCTGGCCCAAAAAATCTATAATTGCTTTGTTGTCTTTGTAGAACCTGCACACACACACACACACACACACACCACCAACATCCAACCTACAACACACACACACACACACACACCACACGCACAGACACACAACACACCACACACACCAGAGGCACCACTCGCGCGCACGAACGCACACGCACACCGCACACGCACAACGCCACACCAACACACACACCACACAAACACAGGCAATAGAAAATAAATCAACCCCCACCCAACCACGTCACAAAAAAGCAACAACCAAAACCAAAAACGCAAACAAACGCAAAAAACCACACGTAGAAAATGGTGGTGTGAGAAAACAAGGTGCCTGTGAGAGGGAAAGCTCCACTTGTTCGTGTCTTGGGCACTTAATGGCCATCCACACGTCCCTAAGTCGCACGACTCTACATATGAAACGATCACGTGGTAGGATGCTCCAAGCACATTTTGTTTCTTAGAGACCCCGTGATCGAGCGTATCGTGCAGTCGTGCGATTTTAATGCGGTGGGCTGCCTTTAGTTATAGAAAAAGAACTCTGACAGGTTGTAGATTTTCTTCTTGTGAGCATAGTTCACAATACGTCCAACGGGATGGACTTTATCCTGCTTGGGGGTGGGGGGGGGTGGCGGGGGGGGGGGGGGGAGGGAAGGGGTAAAATACCACCACAACAATAGTCCCTGGGATCATTAGGAGTACATTTGTCTGTCTGTTTTACCATGCACTCTGGTGTCTGTCGTTGTCTCTCTCTGTCTGTCTGTGGGTACACTCTGAGTGTCTGTCTTTGTCTCTTCTGTCTGTCTATAACCAATCACTCTGAGTGGTCTGTCTTTGTCCTCTCTCTGTCTTCTTGTCTGTGTATCACATCTGAGTGTCTGTCTTTGTCTCTTCTCTGTCTGTCTACCACACTCTGAGTCTGTCTTTGGTCTCTGTCTGTCTGTCTCCAATCGATCTGAGTGTCTGTCTTTGTCTCTCGTCTCTGTCTGTCTGTCTGTGTCATCACTCTGAGTGTCTGTCTTTGTCTCTCTGTGTGTCTGTCTACCAATCCTCTGAGTGTCTGTCTCTCAACAAAACAAACAAACAAACAAACAAAGAAACATACACGAACGATTTCATAACTCCTTTGCGATCGCAGCATCGGCAAACGACAACAACCCTGTAACAGAACCTACTGTGTAAACTACAATTGTTGTCGATTTTCAGGGTGCGGGGATCGTAACGCAAACCTCCCGACTCTTGTTTCCAGCCACGACCCTGCATGGCTGACTTCGCTTCACCCAGACACTGACCCTATTAAGAACAGCCATGGCGCGCGTGCTGAGCATGCGCTGGGCTTTGAGTGGACTGAGCAACGCGAAACCATCGTTCCGCGGAGATCACTGCGCTCAGGAACATGCTGATGCGGGCTGAAAAGCCTGTCACGCCTTCACGAAAAACCACAAAACAACAGAACATTTATTTTATCAAGTCCTGGTTTTTCGATATTCTAAAAGCAATATTCTTGGTTTGTTTTTGTGTGTGTGTGTGGGTGTTTGTTAAGTTTTTTTTTTATTCTATTCACAGAAGCTTATCTCTGTGAGTCTGGCCGCTCCCCCTGGGAGCGCTTCCGCCGCAGCGCAGCGCTATCCATGTTTTTTTTATGTGGTGGAGTTTCGAGTATTTTTTCTGACATCAGACAGAGGCAGATACACAGAGAGAGACACACCAGCGCACACGCACGGCGCACACGCAACACCCAAGAGCCCGGCACCCGCACACACGACACACACACACATCACACACACATACCGGGTGGATGGGGGGGAAAGACAAAACAAAAGGGGGCGCGGATACGGAAACAGAGCAGGACAAAAAAAAAGGGGGCGCGATACGGAAACAGACCCACTGGCCTAACGAGCATACAGAGCCATAGCTTTTTTGTCTTCAAGCTTAGAGCCTGCACCTACTAAGCTATTCGCTGTCGGCGTACATGCATTGTGACGATACGCGAGTCAGATTCACGCGAAATTAATGTATTGTGTCTACTTGAGTCATCATTTATAGGCGAAAATAGTAGATTTTTTTAAATTTTAGACGAAGCATGGAAAACAAGAGGTCCCAGGGTCCTCATTCAACTTACAGTATATAGGGGTCCAAAATTATTATCGGGCGTGGAATAGAGGGTCCCAGGTGGGCTAGCGAATGCTAAAACGATTTTTCTAGTGCCTCCCTGGGACCCCTGCACTTTCTTTTAGATGGTCCTGTAGACTTTTAGTGCTGCATAGACCCCCCAAATGGGGTGCCCTGGGAGCCCTGCGGACGTCTTTCCACACGATCAAGACTCGCGTCGTCACAATCGCGTCGCATCGGAAAACAGCAATGGTATATATCTAGATTGTGTAGGCTTTCCCTTTTTTTTATACCCAACGAGTATGAGAAAGAAGTGGAAAGGTCCAACCAAGGACGGTAACACCCTTGCTCCAGGCCACCCGGAGTGTGACCGCGACGACCACTATGTTCCGCCCAGTGCCAAACCGAATACGCAGGGTGAACCCTGTCACGCCGCCCCGTCGTGAATATACACGAGTGCACTCGATGCACGTTCCCTGTTCCCCCGTGACACCCACCAGGACAGCAGGGGACAAGCCGGCTGGATCTGATCAGGGAGGCCCGAACCTCACCCTGCAATACAGATACAAAAAAGAAGATGTGTCCGTGCGTGCGGAGTTTTAGGGGTATGTTAATTGTAATGATGAATGCAGTTCTCCGCTGCCCTCACCAAATTATAAACGGCGGTCCATTATGTGTCCCACTCGTCTGTATGTGTCAGTGTTTCTAAACTACGAAGGCAAATGAAACGCGGAAGATCACACGAACACACAGATACGATACAGACATATGCACACACACACACGACACACACCCACACACGCACACTCCACGCACTACACACACGCAACCGCACGCGCAAGACACCCCATGCACACACACACATACACACACGTGCGCGGTGCGCACAAAAGACACACACATTTCGCAGCACGAGCTGCACACTCACATACATGAGCAGAGATGACAGAGATATGAGGGGGGGGCTGGCGTGTGGGGTGTATTAACTAACGCCAAGAATGTATTCCATTACCATAAAACACAATGCACCCCAAACGTAACCTCGGTTATCTACAGATATCCTCCGCACCGGCCGCGCACCGTCCATGAGGTCGTTGAGCATATTTCTGCCGTAACACCCAACACCCATGATGGTCGATTTCATTTCACCATCAGATTCCCCTGTGTCGTACGTCACCGCCACGCCAGTGTCATAATGTAACCCTGACGTCATCGTGACGTCATATTACCGAGGGATTATGGGTAGGATCTTGTCTTTGGTCAGCTCGCTGGGTCTTGATCCATGCTGGTTCAACAAGAAATAGCAGAGAAGAAGAAGCCGGCAGGATTGCGTGGTGAATAAAGAACACATAATAGAGGAAGAGTAGGGAATCGCAGAACGAAGCGGACGAAGAAGAAGAAGAGAAGAAGAAGAAGAAGAAGAAGAAGAGAAGTAGTAGAAAGAATAAAAAATGAAGAAGAAGAGAAGAAAATAAGATGGTTCGATTAGTACGGTTGGCGGAACTATAATTTGTCTGAAACGATGCAATTGCAACTTCTGCTGATGAACTAATGTGTGCATTCTATCCTTCGTGTTCTTAGTAAACACAGGCATGGCATTACTATACTTTCAGGTACCTGAATTAAACGTGTCGGCTTTTTTCTGAAACGAACGAACGAAAAATGGTTGTTTTTACGTCCTCTCGTCATAGACACATGGGACATTTTAATACAAAATGTGGGACAATACTGTGGCTGACAATGCCCGGACATGTGCAACACCAAGTAAGAGTCCCATTTTTAAACAATATCGATAGGTCGTCCATGCCTCGATTAAACCTCATCGGCTATGTACCCCTGCCACATTCATTTCTGATGCGGTATTGCCAGTAATTATTAGAAGGCATGTTAAAAACTTGAGATGCCATCCTCTTCCTCTTTTATATTTTTACTGACCCTCCCCATCCCCCCCCCTGCCTCACACACAACAGACGCAAACACCTACAGAACACATATTTTTAATCAGACTGTCCGCTCAACATAGGTCACACGTATTGTAGCTGTACATCACACTCGTGGTGTTAATGCGAAAAGTAATAATGACTAGGAACACTAGTCTATAGACCCGTACTCGCGTAGGACTAGGGTATACAGGTGCTTTTTGTTTGCTAACTTAACAACCGCACGCACGCACACGCACACGCACGTGCACACGCCACGCATCACACGCACACGCACGCACACGCACGCACGCACAGCGAAACGCACACACACACAACACACACACACACCACACACCCACACAAACGCCGCACGCACGCACGCTACAAGCACACCACCACACACACACACACACATACTGATGTCATTGCTTTTGCACATTGTGTCAATGACCTGAAAAATCACAAGATCCTCAAGACCCAGCCACACAGTCAACTTGTGAAAGATGTGCAGGGACAACGACCCTAACAGTACATATTGTAGGCACAGGATTGCTCCGGACTCATGTACAGAGCTCAACATAAAGAGGGAACGGTTTTATGCTGATTCCTCTCAAGTCTGTCCGTTTAAAGAACGTGGTCCATTGTGTCCCATGAGAAATCGGTAGCAACAACACTGTACCTTTGGCCCCGCATCATCCGTCACAGAGAGGCCTTGTGTTTCGCTGGTACCTCGGGCGGCATCTCCCCTACTTGTCTTTGGTCAAAACGACGTTCCAGACGACCGCTTCACAGCGCAAACTCCCTGGCAGAGCAGTACCGCAACAACACCCGCATGGAAGAAGACAGCCTTTGTAACACCGGTTCATCATAACTCCTTGGCAGTCTTCTGTTAGGAAGTGGATTATTCTTTTTCAGTTCGCCATTATCCCTATTGGTGTCCTTGTGCTTTGAAATAATTGACTTGTTTTCGTTTTTATTGTTTTACTACTGTTCGTTTTAGTGTTTTCGTTTTAGTTGTCGATTGTAAGTATATTCTACAGTTTTTGGATTTATAAAGACATCTTGTATGGCAAAGAATCAATATGAACATCCTACAGGATTGCCGGTCAATTATACTAATTTGTAGTAAATCTTCACACCTCTTGAGAGTAATACTATTGGTCCTTATCCTTCATCGCTTAATTATACAAAAAGCTTCCCCACGACTAAATCATTTCTTCTATCCACCGAGTCTGTTCAAGACCTGATGAAACTGTGAAGTGTCTGTCGCCATTTACATCAACGTCAATTGTTTATACGCATCCAATTCAGTCACCTGTACCAACTGGCACAACGACCTTGTATTATTGTGCAGCTGTGTCAAATTGAAAAATCTTTAGTTTTAAAATATAGTTCAGTAATATTTTCCTAAGGGGTCATCGATGCAATTCTAGACTGGATTCTTTCTATAAACGCTAAAAAGTTAAATGTTAATACAGGGGACATCATCCATTTGCCTAACAGAAGACTTGCCACAGATGTATGAGACACTCACCATTTTGGGATAAAGTTGCTCAAAGTTAAGCTCTCACCGTTTTAGTGGAGAACATTTCAGATCTCCGCGAGTTATCTTAATGATGGAAATGCTACGAGCTCCTGATGTTCCCAGCCACAAACCATCAGCAATTGCATGACTTTAATTTCTTCTCCATCAGTGTGCCTAGCTGCACTGCACGGTGGCAATTACTTGATTAATACTTTCTGGAGTGATCACATTCCGATTATTATTTCCTGAGGTTTTGACGTTTACACTATGATGATGTTAAAGGTCAAAATCCCAAATTTAATTATATCGAGCTGACTGGGATAACTTTAAATTCTATTCTAAAGTCAATTGACGAAAACACTTTTGACAGACCAGAACATCGTATCTATGTATAGTTGTGGTCAAGTAAAGGATGTGGCCACGCCCACCTGCATTTCTCGGTTCTATTCTATTTTTTTCCGTTTTTTTTTTTGGAGGGGGGGGGGGCCTTTCTTTACCATACATAAAGCTGTATTTTAGGACATATTCACTAATCCATTTTTGAATACTAACCCTACCTAACCTAGCCCATAACACCTACCTACCCCCACTATGTCTGCAGTACACCGCGATTGTCACAGTTGTGGTTCGTTGCGTTTTTCCGTCTTTAATAGGGTGGGGGGTAGGTTGGGTTAGGGCTAGGGTTTTGGGTTAGGTTAGTATTCCAAAAAGGTTTTTAGTTTTTCAAATGTTCCTAAATACTCTCTTTATAGTATGGTAAGAAGGCATAACGGAAATATAATTCACCGAGATAGGTAGGGTGGGTTGGCACATCTTGACCTACTGGCAAAGCGTGGGTGGACAGAATCAATGTAAAAAACGCTGCTGAAAAAATAAGAAACACGTTTAAAATGCATGCAAAGGTTAAAAAGTTAAAAGCAGCTTCCTTGAAACTGCAAAGGAACCAAGAAATAGAGTTTATTTGAAAATGCTAAAAGTGTATTGGGTCATTCGTTTGTTTTTAATTAATAAATGACCATAAGGATAACAACAAAAGATTTGGAACAAGGTCCATGAAATGAAAAATGTGAGTCCTATAACTGCATATCCTATTACTTGTTGATTGAATGAGGAAATTGCCATCAGCATCTCAAAAGCTGCGGCCATTTACCGTACATTTTTTATTTTTGCTAAGATAGTTCTTCAATAGCTTAGAAAAATGCAGAACCTTGAGGAAAATCAATTAACAATGACATATATCTGACCCTGAGGAAACTAGTGATTCATTATTTAAATGCCGAATTACATGTCAGAATTAATATAGTGCATTTCTTCATTACCTAATAGCACAAAACCTCGTTGGTTACATGCCATTTCCAATGAATGCTAAAACCATCTACCTAGAAAACTTTTTGACATTCCGTCATGAAATTATCAACAAAATGCTGGGTTAAGGGATTTCCCATCTATATGGATAGATTCAATTATTGTTCCTATTTTGAAGCAAGGTGAACTCAATGCATATGTAATAGTTATGACCCATATCGCTCACATCTCATGTTTGCACAATTAATGGAGCTAATTGTCTTAAATTAGAGCGTCAACTACTGTGAAAAACCGTGGTATTATTCCTGTTAATCGGCTGGTTTTAGAACGGTATCTCAACTATTGATCACTTAGTAAGCTGAACAACGCAAGTTCAACGTCAATGTTGCTAGAAGACAAAAATTTTCTCGCCACATTTTTTGATATTAACAAGCGTATGATCAAGTTTGGCATGAAACGACTACTAATATAAGCTAAAAACTATTGGCTCTCTGGTCATATCTATGCTATATTAAAACATTTCTGGCCAACAAAGTATGCAAACAGTATTGGTAATACTATTCCTCAAAGAGGCTCCTTGACATGGTATCCCTCAAGCATCTGATTTGCGCTCTCCTTTTTAACATCTTTAACTCATGACTCTACAAATATAGTTCAAAAAATAGTAACTTAATTCAATACGCAGGACCGATATGTTTTATAGAATGAATGCTATTTGAAAAACAAAACATCAAAAAGGTCTTAACTATATTCATGAAGAATCAAATCAAAAAGATCTGGTTAACATAGCTAATTTTATGTCTGACAACGGTTTATTACCTTTCCTCCTGAAAAAAACTTCATTATGTGCTATTTGATGCGGGGATTTGTTCATAAGGCTCTCCCTTGAAAGTAAATAACATCAACTAATTATGCTACAGATATTACATTTTTCTTGTAGTATATATTACAACATCTAAGCTTCTTGAATCTACATTTGGAACATGCTGTAAATCAAGCAAGAAATCACTTATCTTCTTAAGTAATTAGTAAACAAGTTGGGGCGCAAGACGACACAAACTTATTAATTTGTCTTCCGCTTAGTTTTAATCTAAATTATCATATGCACAAAGAGGTCTTTTTTTTATGCCCCCCCAAATACTTACTGAAAAAAACTTCAAAGCATAGGATTTGTAGGCTTTAGATTGCCCTTTGGCGTTTCCCCTTCATGGTTCGCTCTTGTCAACTTACCATGAAGCAGGTTGTTTTAACTCTTGAAGATCATCGCAATTAGCGTGGCTAAATACATTTAAGATGCTCTAACAGTTCAAAGTTCAAATCAAAACGGAACTTGGTATAAGGGCTGACCCATTTTCCCTAAACGGTGCTATACGCATTCGTTCAATAAACTATTTACATTTTCTTTTAAACTGTTGACCAAAATCGGTTTAATCAAAAGAAACTTGGCTGTGGCGTTTTCCATAAGTCCAATTCTCAAACTTGGAGGCTTTGCAAGCAAAATTTAATTATAACTACACAACTATATCTAAAATGATAACATTAACATTCTTGCCTGTTAGGCTAAATCTCATAATCACATTGTTTTATCCCAATCATTTCAAATTTTTTACTGACGGTTTCTTTACTAGACAGAATGCAGCTGTGGATTTGTCATTCCCACTTGAAATCGAAAAATCTTTTATCTTGGTAAAGACTTCTCCATTTTCAACAGCTGAATTATTTCAAATGTTAATGGCTATTCAGTATGTTATAGATGTTCCTTTACCTTCTACGGTGTTCTTTTTTTGTGTAGATTCTAAATCTGTTCCTTCAGCTTATAATTCAAGTCCAAACCAGGCTGAATCATTACGAAATTAGAATACTTTATTCCATATTCTTATATTAAAGAGGCATCACAGTTGACTTTTGTTGGATCCCCATCTCATGTTCGTTTCTGAATGAATGGGCTGCTCGTACTTGCTTCTCGGGCAGGGGCAAACATCTGCTAATTCTAACGATATTCCATTCCCTGGAGTTTGAAGAGGCTATTCTCTCTTACAAGAGCTTCTTTTGAACATTTTGATAAAAATCTACAAAGAATCTTGCTTCACAAAAAACAAACCTGAATCTTCCGATAAAGTGTTGTTTTAAAAACTCCCGATCATGGCAAGTCTCAGAAAAGAAGATTTCCTTATAAATTATGTATTTCTTAATAGAAATTTAACAAACATCCAGACGCCTTCAAGTTTGTTCACTAATTTCTATAGACTTAAGCTAAATCATTTAAAACTAATTCACAGAAAAATCTTCAATGTGTATGCGGTGCTATTATAATTGTACAACAAAACACATTCTTATTTGCCCTTATTTTGAATCAGCCCTTTCAGATTCTGAAAAAGATTAATACAAATGTATATTCCAAGATACCGTATCTCTTTGGATTTTGACAAACTTTTAATGTTTAAGTCCATTTTGGCTCGTTTCTATGATTGCTGTTTGGGTTTTTGTGATAGAATGTTTGCATTTTATTTTATAATAGTCAAATTCTGGAGATTTTTATTTTTTTTTTTATCATTATTGTTATTCTTTTTTTTGTGTGTTTTAATTATTCTTATTTTATTTTTTTTTTAACTGTTTTATCTAGCATACATCCCCTAATGTTACTTATAAATATGCACTTTAAGCACACCAGATACACATGCACCATTCCCACACGCACACACTCACACACACACTTTCATGTCTAATATCACTTCTAAGTGAAAGACGTTCAATTAAGAACAACAACAACACACACATCGCACAAGCACACACCACCACCACACACACACACACACACTACACCACACACAAACACACACACAACCCACACACACACGACAAGACGTTTAAAGGTTTACAAGTTTACAAGTCTACCAGTCTCCATACAACTTACTAAATATAAAATACTGCAACAAATTTTACAAGTTTTCTGTCTGCAATGAACGGACGCTCACTACCCTCCACACAAACATTAATCTATTTAAATGATTCTAAGGATCCGAGGACGGACCCTAAAAACTCGAAGTACCGCCGCTTACGTGGGACTTTCATTCGTGATACGGCTTTGTCTATTTTTCCGCTGTCGTAATTAAAAAGTTTGCTTTTGAAAGTTGATTTTGAATGCAAAAATGTTGCTCGCGTGGCAATTGGCATTATTGTTAGCTGCGTCATGAAGCTACCTTCGGAAACACGAAGTTTGCCGCAGTTATTCAGTCCATTTCAAGTTGGCTATACATCCAAATGTGGGTCATCTCTTTGCGCCCGAATTGCCGAACTACCGTCGGAAACACGGAGATTGCCGAAGTTCTTCAGGTCACATTTCGTGGCTATACAGAGACCGTCAAATTTACTGCAATCTGTAAAACTTCATATTCTTTTTTCTCCTGGCATGGTTATTTGAATGAACGAAAAACACCACTTTGACAATCGAACCATATCATGATTGCACATTGCTAAAATCCGTCGTAAAAATGGTGAGTTAAACTGTCTAATTTGGGGTGGAACCATTTGCTTTTCAAACGGTTCATTTTTTTAGACACGTCTTGTACTAACAGAAAGCCGAGTTAACTCACTGCACTAGAACTCTATGGTTCTTGCTTTTGGGGTAGGGGAGTGGTGGCTTATAAGGAGAAGAGGAGGCCGAGTAGGCTTTTGTACCAATAGTTCCTCTACTTCTGGACTTTTTGTGATTTGTCCTAACCATGTTGTTTTGAAAGGTGCATAACGAGATAACGCATCTCGCTGCTGCATTTACAGAAAAAAAACCGCAGCAAGCAACGATTTAAGCGTGTGCTGTCTACTACAGTGTGTGTGTGGTGTGTGTGTGGTGTGTGTGTGTGTGTGGGCAGTGTGCGTGTGCGTGCGTGTGTGTGTGCGTGTGCGTGTGTGGTGTGTGTGTGTGTGTTGTGTCGTGTGGCGTTTTGTGCGCGCGCGTGTGTGTTGTGTGTGTGTGTGTGTGTGTGTGTGTGTGTGGTGTGTGTGTGTGTGTGTGTTCACAACATTTTTTAGGCACCTAATTTTCTCAAAGTGGAAAAAACCTAAGTCCATTGCTTTCATGACATCCCATGGCGGAGCACGGGTTTTGCTATTTGCAGTAATGTACATCTAACCAGTTCTTCTTCTTCTTCTTCGACAGGTTCCCTATCATTAATGAACGCCAATCTTCATGCTTGCCGTGCGGAGCATGGGTTTTTTTATCTAGTCAATATATAATATGTCCGAAAAACAAGTGAGTTTTAAGGGGCAGAGCGAAAGGCGGGAGATAGTCAGATGAGCGGACATGTTGTGGGAGGGAATTCCATATATGCTTGCTAATAGTTGACGGATCGTTCACCAAAAATTTCGTTGTGGACCCGAGGAACCTTGAGTATGTCCCAAGAAGAAAACGTAGGGAGTCGACAGGTGTGTATACATTTTACTAAGCTCGGATAGATAGACAGGACCAGAAGAGTGAACATCACCGAAAAAAAGACAAGCGTATTTGATACTCGATTCTAGCCTCTACTGGAGCCAGTAAAAGTTACTAAGATGAGGTGTTATATTTTTCAGAGCGTGGACTCTTGATAGTGATGCGTGCTGTCACTGTTTTTGCAGGGTTTTTTTTCAGATTAAAAAAGCAAACGATCTTCCCTTCGTCTTCCCAGACACGAACCGCCATTGCTGAATCGGACCCAGGCACGGAGGGTGGGCAGTCCGCCGGTACTGTGGTCCACCCGCACGGAGACAAATGCGAATACTACGATGTTTTATCTAGGGTATTGGATGAGCTACACAATACTAGCCTCTTCGTACCAACCCTCTCCTCTCCCTCACACACTGACATCAATCAAAGAAAAATTGAGATTTTAAAAAAAAAGTGAAAAGAGACAAACAATCAAGTTAAGCTAATACTAAGCAAAAGAGATCGAATGCGCACATTGAATATTGAAAAACGAAAACAAAGCTGATATGAATACACATTTGATATCTTTTCATGGTGAATTTTTAATTTGTGATTTGAGAGTGGAGGACAAGAGTATCTGCAGTAGGGGCTAATGGAAATCATCGTATCACTAGCATCCCTAAAACATACACATCTCCTGTTTTTTAAAGCATACACTAATTCTCTGTCTCAGTTTATTGATTTTTATGATCTTCTTACCCTTTCAATCACCACTGTCGCCTCTTGGCACCACAATGATTGAACACACCATGTCACTGAAAGAATCAAATGAGGTCTGGTATCCAGTGACCTTACGTTTCTTCATTTGGGAAGGATGATATGTTCCTATGTTATGGCGTGTCACAGAGATGTTTTCAGACCTAATCTTTTCTCGTGCCAATAGCCTAATTTTTAAAGAAAGTTTTGGCTAAAACTGGCTGGCGTTGAAGGGTTTAAATGCTAATACACTGTAATTTTTGTTTATAGATTGTTTACGTCTGTCTTGGATCGTGTGTTTGGGTGGTGTGTGTGTGGTATGTGAGAGTATAGAATGCCGGGGTAATTGCCTATGAACACCCCCCCCCCACACCCACCCACCCCCTTGGGGATACTTGGGGGCTTTTTCGTCAATGTTCCCCCACCTCTGGAAGTTTTGTTCTTGTCACTTCCTCTATCTGTCACTTTTTTTGACTCTGTCTGTCTGCTTTCCCTTTGCTTACTGTCGTCTCCTGCTATCTTTCTACACCTTACTGGTCCATTTCTCCTTCCTTTTTTTCTATGCATGCTTACGACACATTTCTTCAGCCGAAGTCGGACAGGCTGGGCCTAACTATGTTTTTTAGTTAAGGCGCATAACGCACTGGCGCGTCCTACGCTAACGCTCATATGATAGGAACCTAACTGGTCTGAGCGAAAGAAGAGAAGAAAAACAACACGTTTCTTTTTTAAAATTTATTTATTTTTTAAAAAAACATGCCTGTTTATTACTGTGAACGTTTTTCGTATTTTTTAGCCAACACAGAGCTGGTCTCATTGACGACTATAACAAACTTAAAGGGGCACCTGACGCTGAGTTTTGTTTGCAAGAAACACGGCGAGATCACCAGAAAAAACCCTTTAACAGAGATCGCAACACTCACTTTGCTCTGGTTTCCTAGAAATCATACCGTCAATCGGCGAGTTTCTCCTTGGCGGGTGCTGGAGTCCATTATATTCAGTGCAAGTAAAGCATTTACGCTTCTCTTTTCTAATTGCCACCTGAGGTGGCTTAGACCAAATCACGAATTTCACAATACACGCCTTTTATTTACAGTTTACCAAAGGATTTCGCTCACAACAAATGAAATAGATCCTTTTTGTTTTAAACTGCCTACAAGAAGGGAAAGCTTCAACCAACTCTGAGTGTCCTCCCCCCACCCCGTCCAATGGCTTCTCGCGCTCCGGCAACTCCTCAAGGCGAAATCGCCAGCTTGTTTAACGGTATGATTTCCCGGAAACCAGAGCTAAGTGAGTGTTCCTTCCTTGAACCGGCTGTCTTTCTGGTATATCGAACGTTTCTTGCAAAAACGCATCCGTCAGGTGCCCCTTTCAAATGAGTTTTTATATTTGAGTAGGAGAGAGAGAGAGAGAGAGCTTTTAATTTAGTCCATAACTTGCC